>VOMN01037547.1:0-44942 GCA_014899125.1 Orchestia grillus
GAAATTTGCCTCCGCCGACTTATTTTGCGTTCATGTGTTTGACCTTGTCTGTTTTTTTTTGCATCGCTAAATCTGGAATGCTTCATACCAGAGACTAAACATTTTGTTACTACGAAGTTAATTTCATTTTTACGGATGCATGGTATGAAAATCTGTCATTTAATACAATGGTCAGCTAAGGTGCACGATCCAGCGCTATAAAAAGTGAGTAAAAATCTACTGTTTAGGTCTCAGGAAAAGAGTGGCGAGCTCGCAAGAACCTTCGATTGTCCGGTGGCGGCCTTGCCATTCGAACGAGACAATTTCCATCTATTCTGGCGTCGTTTCCACCGACCTGACATTTTCTATTGCTCCAACGTACGCCAGAACTTGAAAAAGTGCCAAGTAAAAGTGCGCCCTCGCAGTGGCATGTTTGAATGTTTTACTTTCGAGAGCGAAGGTGTTTCGACCGTGGAATTCCTGTGGATTTCTTCAGCATTCTCACACTCTGTATGAATTGTTATCTACGAATATATTTTTTCATTCCACTACACTCTTTTTTCCATAATTTCGCTTTTTGGTCCTTATACTTTTGAAAAATTCACGCGCGTGTTATTTCTACGTGGGCTTCAAATTAATATTACTGCTTAAAAAGCGGACCTGTAGAAGTACTCTGTTTTTTCTTCATTCTTGTAAGGAAAAGGTCAACACACGACCTCAACAGACTGTTTTCCGAGATAGTAGTTGGAACTCGACGAGTCCTTTTTATACTAATCTCTCAATTACCAGAGCTTGAATCATATCAGTATTTCAGTAACGACTTCTATACCCTATCGGTAACTGCATCCGTGCCAGCAAAGTCTACTTCACAAAACTATTCTTACCTTGAGAGGAAGATAGCCTTTTCGCAACGAATCTTTCAATTTCCAGCGCTTGTATCGTCAGATCAATAACGGCTCCCATGCCCAATCTGTAACTGCATCCATGCCAGCATTATCTACAGGACGAAACTATCTTTACCTTGAGTGGCAGAATCCAGGACGTATTGCATTTAAACGTTCCCATTCGCGCAGTCAAGTGTCTTCGTATATAGTCCTAATAGGGACCGCATGAACCTGGTCCGGACGAGTCGTGGTGAGAGTACCTCGCATCACTTGACGCTGGCCCAGCGCGGTGCTGGTGGTGCGGTCTGGTGTGGGCTGGGGGATGTGTGGTGTGGAGGCTATGTCGCCTGCTGCAAATGAAGCCCAGGTACTTCAAATTGTGAAGGTATTGCTCGGTTAAAATGAATGTGAGCTTTGTCAAAAGTAGTGGTAATTGTTTTTATCTTCAATTGGTTAGTTTTTTCTGATTAATTATTAATTTCAAATGTTCGGTGAAAAACGTATAAAATATGTGATTATTATGTTTCCTCCGTTGCTGTAAATTTTTGTGACGAACTTCTATGTGATGCGTTCAATAATTTGGAACATGGCACTGCCGAAGATCAAACTATTTTCCATCTATGAGCATTTCTTCGGCCATATTCATTCACAATCGAACCAATACTTCAATGCTCTATAAATATTTTGTACCCATATCTACTAATAATTAAAAAATTCTCCTATTTATTCAAATGGACCCAGGAGAGCGTAAAATTTTGTTGCATTACGTAACATAAGATATGCTGAAATTCTGGCCCAATTGATTTTATATTTTATTTTTACTCCCAGGACTGCCATTTGCATGATTTGCTTTTGACTCGCCGACATCGCGTGCGAGCGCTAAATTTACATTTCGTTTCGGCAATTTAAGTATTACGTGTTTTTTACACATAACAGTCCGTTAGTGCAGACAATTGATTGCATCTCGCAGTACAGCTCGTGACTGACGTGCCAGTGTTTCTCTATCGGTCAGCATAGAGTGCGATTGGAGTCTCTACTCCTCAATTAAATAACAAGTTTTTGTCCCGTGATTGCGGACTCTCAAAAGTTGATTATTTCCAGCGGCACATGTGGACAGCTCATAGGGAACGCAAGTTTTTGAACTTTTCTTACAGGGTATGATCCAGGTTTTTTTTCGCATTTCTCTTGCTATCCTTGGCAACTGGACTGAGTTGTGGCTGGACCACCGACATCGCTGCCAGTGCTTTTCTTGGTGCTGCATAAAGGCAGTCACATTTTCGTCCCCACCCTGAGATCTGATGGTGCATCTTGCGCTGCCATTCCTTCAATTGGGCTGCACCAACCTTTTCTTATTGTTTCTGCACTAACCTTTTCTTATTGTTTCTGCTTCATGTATCATTGACCAGCTCAGGGAGATTACCTTTGGTCTTGCACACGCATGAACTATTTATGTCTAGTGGGAAGTCCGAGAGGCATCAATTTTTGAAAATGTTTCTCGATTTTGGCTGTCCTGTTACCTTCTTTCCCCTGGAAATGCAGTGCTTGTTTCCCGACAAGTGTCAAAATTCACTTGTATATTCGATAAATATAATTCATTTCTTAACACTTTGACCGAGATCTGCTCCATATGTGGTACACGCGATCCATGTAACCTAACCTAAAGTAACCAAAGCACTAACAGATATGAACACAAAATTTTAAGTTTTCATGAAAATTGTATTCATTACTCGAATAGGCTAGTTGAGATTGGGAGGAAAATTGATCAGGTAGCCAAATTTGTGAAAACAAAATCGTTTATTTATAAATTCTTAGCAGACTTATTTGTCGACATGAAATGTTCCCTGTACAGAGTATTGCGGTCGAAGTGTTAAAATGACTGAAAATAAATTAGGATATACTTATTATTCATGCGGAGAGAACGGGCATGTTTGAAATAACTAAAATCATGTTACGTGTGTATGATCACGTAAATAGGAAATAAAACTAGGAAATAAAAAATCCATAATTTTTTTGTATTTTCTTACGAAGAAGCTTGTCAAATATCTATGTCCTTTTCTGGTCCACTCTTGAATGATAAGTCATCTGATTCGAGTGCCACTGCACTTATAAGGTTATAACTCATCCTGGAAGAGCTATTTTATTCCGATTTTATTTGACCTTTCCCTCCCAAGAACTTACAAGTTTCACGTGCTCACGGGCTCTGATAAGTGATGGCTCGCTGAGAAGGGCGTAATTTTTCTTAAATGTTCACAGTTGGCCTTTGTTCATTCCAATTTAAGGGTTGCAACGATGCCCTGTGCGCCACATTGCGTGCAGAGCTTTATCGTGATTCAGCTGTACGAATTTCAGCTGTTCGTCATTTGTTTATGAATTTATTCATGCAAGTTTATTTAAGCAGAGTGTTCATAGCTGGAGATGAATATGCATACCTTGGAAAACTTCTTCGTAAATGAGACACGTTGTGCAAGTTTTGTGTTATTAAGTTTTGTCACGCAATCAGAAATATAAAAATTCAGTGAGTTGCGAAATATCTCAAAAATCGGTAGTTTATGACTTTTTTTTACCGAGGTCAGTCCAGGAATCCAGTTCTTTAACACGCTTCCCGTGAACTTCGATTTAGTGCCAGTTGGCATTTCTTTGAGAATTCGTCGGTATATGTTACTCGTTGAACTATCAATAGGTTTCTTCGGTAATTTTTTATATTTACTATATTGACATTTTTGGGAGCACGTCAAGAAATGGTACCGCGCGTATCTAGTTCAATAGTACTCGAAATGCACACATTTTCATATACGAGTTTCCCATATTCGGAAATAAATTGTGCTCCTTATCATCGTATGTAGACTTTTTTTTAGTGATTGGTGCTCCATTTTCATTACATTGTTGATGTTCTAAACTAATATATTTAATTTTTGGAATTCAAGTTTTAGATTTTTCTCATGGAAATTAAAAAAATGCATTTAATTCTCACATGCGCCTTTGTAACTCACTCAAAAAAATGTCAACTCTTTTTAACCCATGAACTATGATCAGATAAAAGCTGAAAGTATAATTACTCCTTTCATTTCTCCTTCAACTACGCAATAGCTACTCATGCCACAGGGTTCATGGTACGAATTGATCATTGCACGCAGTGGAACCTGCCGTAATGGTCACACTCCGCAGCCGCTTCAACTGTGCGGCATTTTGGTCGCAGCGAGCCGCTGTTCCAAACTTTCTTTCATCATTACGGTCGGCGGTACAGGGCTAATCTTTGCTTTTATTGAACCTCTGTCTGTTTACCTCGTCCAGATGAGGCCATCCTTGTCCTAGTGTGTCATCTCAGTGCCGTCCTTCTCTCGTCCTATTAGCAGCTACTGGTCACTCCTGCGTTACCCAGCCCTTTTCCTGCTCTCGTGATGGTGTTACGTCTTTTGAGCAACGGATTCTTTTTTCTGAAGACTCTCCACGCTGTTCTCTCTCTCTACGTTTTCTCTGACTCTACACACTATTGTATTAAATGTTAGTTTCTTGTGCTGTTTTTGTCTTCCCTGTATTCTTTTGCTCTTCATTTTTTTCATTCCTCTCATGTTGCTCGTGTTGCTCAATTTCTGTTTTACGCCTCTATTGCTTTCTATTGTCGTCATTCCATTCTCGCCCTCATCTCTAGCGCCTCTATTGCTTTCTATTGTCTTCTAATGTCTTCATTCCATTCTCGCCCTCATCTCTAGCCTTGCTTTATAATTCTTATCCATTTCTTTCCTTCATTCGTAATTATCATTGCCATTTATTCCTGGTTCTCTTTATCCCTCATTTCTCTGTCTTTCTTCATCATTTCGGCGTTTCGTTCTCTCTGTTCTTTCTCACTTTTTTCTCATTCCTGTGTTGCTTTTTCTCTCATTCTTGCGTCTCTGTCTCCGTCATTCCTGCGTCTCTTTCTTTCTCAGTCCTGTGTCTCTTTTTCCTTCATTCATGTGTTTCTTTCCTGCGTCTTTCTTTCGCTTATTCCCGTGTCTCTTTTTCCTTCATTCCTCAGTTAGTTTCTCCTTGAATCTTTTATTTCATGTTATTTCTTCATAACTGAATTTTTGTTTGTGTTATTCCAGGTTCAAATTCTCTTTTAATTCCACATGTCACTGGCCCCAATTTTTACTCATCTTTTGCGATGCCTCATTGTTATGCATCTGCGATACATCATCCCCTTTTTCACTCGATTTCGCCACTTTCACCGTCACTCACTCTACATTTCAGCACTCTCGCTGGTCTACATTTTCCGCTCTCGCTCTCCAGTTCGGCTTCAAAAATGTGCTCTTAGAATAATGGCCGCGAGGAATTCCTCCTGCCGACTCTCACTTCCTTGTCTTACGGTGCTACTTTTTCCACCTTATACGGGCAAAACTGAGAACCTTGCTTGTTCTAGAGCGGTCTTCTAGTGGTTAAGGTCATGTGAGGCAGTTATGACGCTAAAGTTCATCGCCGCAAGAAACATTGCGTGTAATGTTGTGCCCGCTTTAATCACGTCTCATGCGCCATACTTTGATGCAGGAAGTGGGAGCACAGGCCTTCATTTCCCTATACGGGCATTAATCCATGTTGAATTTTTCACTTACTTGCAAGTTTTGCAAAGTGCACAAATTGCGCTTGCTTCCGGTCACAAGTCCTTTAAATTTTTGATGATACACTCGGTATTTTTACTTTGTTGCGTTTTCTGTACACGAATTTGTGTTTTCCGCAATCTCGTGCCGAGAGCGGCCTTGTCGATCTTCGACCACTGCGGTCAATCGTGGCCTTTTTTTAGAGCAGAACTCGCCTTGGCTCTATTGAATTCGTAGTTACAAAACTCGACGTCATCTTTGACTGCTTCTGCGCCTGGGCAACAGAGGCACGAGTGCGTCTTCGTCGTGGTTGTAAGAAAATGAGAAATTTCTCTCAGGAGATTAGTCGGCCGCGCCCCAGGGTAAAAAATTCCCAACCACACAAATTTAATCGTACTCCAATACCTGATATGAAGACACTTGTGGAGATTTAACCACAGCTTCGGGGCGAAGTGGTTAGTCTCTTCCTAGACGTAGTTAGTAAGCCCTAAACACACGTGTTCTTTATTAGGCAGCGGTTGGAGGCCCTTTTGTGTCGAGTTATTTTACTGAGAGTCTTCCCACGACTGGTTTTTGAATAAATCGCTTAGAACCTTTGTCAGCGCATCTAAGTGGACACCATCTCGGCTCATTTTAGCTGCTTGGGTTCTTCAATCTATGTCGCTGGCCTGAAGAATCTATTTTTAGGTGAACTTGAAAAGAGTTTCTAACCACACAGTTCTCCTTTTCATTGAATTGAATCATATTTATCGCTCTTATTCTAACTTTTCATAAACCATTCAGTTGAACGGCAGTCGATTTTTTCTAATAATTCTGGTTTTCAATACGTTCACAAAGCGTTTGCGTTGATTGATGTTATGAAATAACCGATCAGCATATTTGTGGTCGAATACTCTTGTTTATACGTGCATATAAAAACTAATGACATGTATGGATTTTAACAAATATTGTTTACTGTACGCGCAGTCAATGGGCAGTCACCTCATACACTCAGGGAATTTGTACTGTGTTTTCTCGTGAAAAATACCATGGTTATTTAAATGCTTCTCCTTATCCTGGAAAGCTGGTGCTTTGATCAAGCTTCTGGTGGTTCCCAGACTTATCTCCTTTAAACCTCAAATCTTTGCTCTAAGAGGGTGAATGTATCAGTTCGAAGTTCAATCAACATTTCTCTGGAATTTTAAAACCTGCGTGTTGGTTGAGTAGTTCTTCATGTGAACGCATTCCTTCTCAGACTCGTATTAGCGGGCCTTGCCTGTGAGGCTACAGCGCAAATGAGGCGATCACCGCAGCTCCCAGCAGGACTGTGTTATCTAGAGCACCTACAGCTAGCATGCCTAGATGCTGGTAGGAGGCAGTAGCTACATGCCTAGATGNTGCCCAGGTGCAGGTAGGGGGCAGGAGCTACATGCCCAGATGCAGGTAGGAGGAATTAGCTGCCTGCCTAGATGCAGGTAGGGGGCAGTAACTACATGCCCAGGTGCAGGTAGGAGGAATTAGCTGCCTGCCTAGATGCAGGTAGGGGGCAGTAGCTTCATGCCCAGATGGAGGCAGGAGGCAGTAGCTACATGCCTAGGTGCAGGTAGGAGGCAGTAGCTACATGCCCAGATGCAGGCAGGAGGCAGTAGCTACATGCCCAGATGCAGGCAGGAGGCAGTAGCTACATGCCCAGATGCAGGTTCAGGCGACCACCTCGCTGCCATTGTACGGGTCTCATGGATGCAGCCAAACACCAAAAACTGTCCCCATGTTGCACCTCAGTCCAGTTTGTCCATCTTCAGAAATTTTGTAGTGCGCAGAAGCTGCCTTGCATAACTACGGCACGCATCAGCTTCTTCTTCTAACAAATGCGACACGGGGAATGTGCGTGGCGTCTTAACTCGAGCGTTCGTTTTACGACGAATGAGGAAAAATTCTGCAGAATTTGAGGTGAAGCATTTTAACCGCACCTTAAACTGGGGAACATCTAGTTACATTCAAGCTTTTGATGGGTGAAGGTAGCGGAAAAAGAGTCGATTCAAAGCACGGACTTTTATGATGGGTAAAGGAGGTTAGCCTCATTTGAAAAGGCTCGCTAACTCTTGTTTGCTGCTTGCAAAGGTGTACAAGGCGCATGTTAGGTCGGGAATTGCACTGATTCTGTCGTGTAGAACAGCTAACTTGACATCACTTAAACGAAATTATATATGTTGTAGTGATTGATGGGTTTTAGAGTAGGCAGAGTATATTTAAGTTTTGAACGTAAATTTCGTATTGATAGAATTAAATGTTGTTAAAATGATACATCCATATGATTTTATTCCCCCCAAATTATAGATCGCGAGTGCATAACGGATTGTTGTGTAGGTCTACTACACGATTCTCTCCTTATTAAATAGCGGCTGATCACCAAATTCTAGTAGTCCTAAAAGTGCTGTTTTCGCAAGTCCGATGTAATTACGAGTCTCATTCGTTTTCAGAGAGAACGAGAAAAATAAGTAGAAATCGAACTCACAAAAATACATGCATTAGGCTCCCTGGGCTCCCAAATTTGATCCGAACTGTGTTTGTTACACTCGTAATTGATCAATTCTGTTCCCCATACAGAGCGGAGTCCTAAAACGGCACAGGGTCGGCGAGCGCTGTTTACTCTGCCTGTAGTCATGCTACGGGAGCTGAGTTGTACGGCACTACCCGCATTCCTGCTCTTGCTCTCCGTCAGTGGCTGGGCGTCAGCTCTGGGGTGTGGTGGTCTCAGGGATCTCCTAAGGCGTGTGTCTTGTGCCCTGATGCAGGCTCATCCTCGTGTGTGTGTGTCGGCCTCCGTGAAAAACTCGTCCGACTGTGTTTACAGTCGAGGTCTGATTTGGTGAATTGCGCACCGTGACGCTACTCACGTTTGGATGGTGTTTGATTTTCTTTTGCTCACAAGAAAGGGTTCGCTGCGTGACATTGTTCAATTTAGCGTGCCTTTTTTTGAGCTTCTCAAGGATTTGAATTATTTTGGTAAAATTCCTGTGTGGACGCAGCGTTTTAATTTCAAGCGTGTGCAGTAGTCTCGGCAGTGGATTAACAGCCGAGTATCTCTGTAGTCGAGTTTAATTTGAGTTCATTTCAAATGGTGTGAAATGTGCAGCTACAAGTGAAATATATATGTTCAACTATGTTCATTCGTTTATTTCTGTGTAGATTCTAAATGTTGTGTGTTTACTCGGCCGAATTGCATTACGGTGCTTATTTATTTGGTTCTTCGTGGCATTGATTCGCTAATTTATTTTTTGTTGAGCTTTGTGTTAATAAATCAAGCCTGAAGTCAGACCACACGCGCTACAACATCTGTACCGTCATGCTGGAGTTTAGGTGCGTGGTAGCATGCGACTCAACAGCGTCGGTCATAAAAGCCGCCATAAATTCATCAAAAACGATGTAATTCTTCCTATTACCCCTTGTGAACGGTTGCAAGGTCAATCTGTTCCGGAGCTTTTAATTTAATTGATGCTATTCTAATCTGGATTGCTTAAAAGCTAATTTATAGTTATTAGATTTGCATTCTCTGTTTCCCCAATTTCCTATTTTGCTCTAAAACCGATAAAGAAAAATGTAGTCCCCAACCCTCCTAGTCTTACAAGAACATAGTCTCACCGTGTTTTCGCTTGGTTCAGTAGTAGCGCCCCTCGCCATGAGTTACGAGACGCATGATGTTAAATTCTTGTAGTGCCCTCTTATTCACAGTAAATATGACATAAAATTTTTATTTTCAGTATCACTGAAACAGACCACTATGTCTAACAGTCGCGCTGTTAGTTCGGGAATACGGACCCAGAAATTTTTTCCTATCAGAGAGAGGGACCTAACAAGCAAGCTACATCTGCGTATTAGTGTGTAGAGGAACTAAAGCCACCAAATTGTGAACAAATTTGGGAAACTATTTCTTTGCCAAGGACTCAAAGGATTAGACAACTAAGAAAAGAGCACTTTGTGGTGATGTAAAATTTTTGCGACATCGCCCATGTCATTGGGGCCGATCGCGGGCATATGTTCCTGTAGTGTTGAAAATCTTAATTAATATTTATTGTTAGCCCTTTACAGACCAAATTATTTCGACACCAAAACTGCATTTAGATTCGTATGAAAAAGTTGCTGCAGCCTTAAGAACAGGGTGCGAGGACGATTTGATGATATTTTGAGTATGTCGAATGAAAAATATTTCAACAAAAATGTATACATATAAATCATATTTGTAGAAATATCCTTAATGATACTGCTATATCAAATTATTGTATGAAGCTACCTTTGGCATCAATGACTGCTTCTATGCGAGTTCGAAACCGCTGACAAGCTGAAATTAAGTGGTCCTTATTCATTTCGGACATCACTTGGAGAATGGAGGCCTTCAGTGAAGTTATAGCATTATTAGGTTGGTTATTAGTGTACCTTTCAACAACGCTCCACGCGTAATAGTCCGTAGGGTTCAAATCTGACGAGTTGGTGAGCTCAAATTGAGGGTCGCAGGAGTATAAAAATTTTCTGATGACTACTGTTGGGCTGCTATACCAGTATCTTTGTGAGAAGGTGCCGAGTCTTGTTGAAAAACTTGTGGTCTTTTATTGGATATTTTTTCGATCCAGGCCTTCACAACCGTTTTTAGAACATCCGCAGCATTAACCCTAAGACCGCGTGGAAAAATGTAAGGTGGTATGCCATGCACTCCACTGCTAACAAGTTCTAAAACCATCACAACTGCAATTGAAGCTACAATGACTAAATGTCTTCATTTCTTGGTTCACCATCTTAATTTATATTGGTTTTCTGAAGTAAAGAACTATTATGAATGATTCAAATGCGTAACGAACTAGAAATGATATGCCCTCAAATAGCCTTTGCACCCTGTATATGTTCAATCTGGCTGCACTTAGCGTATTGTGAGAAACTAGCATCATCCTTATGAACAAGGACTGTATGGTCCTTTCGGGCTGTAAAGGGTGAGAAAAACTTTCTGTTCCGTCTGCTCATTTTCTGAAGGGACAACGTGACGTATCTTCTGGAAAACCTTCAAAAGATGTATTGCTCTTCCTCTCTACGTTCTTCAGTGATTTAAAATGCATTTTTGCTTATGGAGCTTTAACAGTTATGTAATGATTTGTGTGAGATTCTAATCGTACTTCTTATTTGGAGGTGCTTACCTCATTAATTGACTTTAGTCTCGGGTCACGCCCTTATATCTTCTGAAGCTCAAGAGTCTAAAGAACATTCCTCCGTAAACTCGCATCTCAAATAAGGACCCATGTAATCACGTGAAAGATATCATGTCCTATTGCGTGCTATTTATATGTAGCACAGCTCAGGTGAATTTTGTGCATACTAGAAAATTTACGAAATTATAGTCCCTCAAGACGTTCTTGTAGCAACGTTGAATCGTCGTACTGACATAATCTATCTACGTAGTATAATACTAAAACTCTGGTCGTCTTGCTTGTTTGCTTGCTTGAAACCGTGCACACGTTTGTCTGTCGGCTCTGAGATATTCGAAATTCATTCTCTTCGTTTAATCCTGTATTGTTGATACCGACTTAACTGCATAGGATATATTTCTGGATGCGGTTTGATTTGGATCAATTTAATTTGAGCCAACACGTGACCACGTGTTGTCTAGTACCTGATAATGTTCAATTCTACCGTGAAAATTATTCTTGGTTAATTGTTAATCGACCCCTTTTTATCTTCTTTAGAAATGGACAAACTTTCTAGACAAGTAGCGTCATCTGAACCGACGACACAATTCTGTGTTCTTCTGATCCTGGACTAAGTTCAGTCGTCTTCGAGATTCCCTTAAAATTTAGATTAGGGCGGCACAGGTGGAGATGATGAAACTAACCTGCAAAGTTGCTTTTAAAGAATGGGCCTGTAGAGATTAAGAGCTAAATTTTGAAGTTAAAGGTGCTTCAAGCCGAAGTTAGGTGCCAAGAAGTCTTCTTCAAATACAAAAAACTCCGTATCCAAGTCTAAGAATGAACAACAGGGCAGGTGCGCACCGTGTGTAGAACTGAGCAGCCCTGTTGCTGCACGCTTCGTTCTCCATATGTGATACCTTTGTTTGGTACTGAAGATGGGGAAATTTACGAAGACTAATTTGGAAACGTTAACAATAATTTGAATCCTTTCGTGAATTGTACAATGCTTAACCGCTTTTGTTAGAGCGGTTACCAGCAGATATTTCAAGTACTCGAAAAAGCTGATAACTGATCTCATATTGTTGAATTTGGCATCCTACCGATCAAGATAATGCTTGCTGCCGCTCGCATAGCATGTGCTGCCATTGCGCTTGCACGCGTGGTAGTAAATTCAAGCTGTTGGTAATTTTTACGCGCGAGATTATTAATTTTATCCAGTAACCTGCGTAAACTGAGAGCTCGATGTATGTTTAGACTTTGAGTAAACGTTGTCGGCCAATAATTTAAAGGTTTTTAGATTGGCTGCTGAGATAGGTTACCTATGCTTGTTAATTCTGTCCGCCTATGCGCTATCTGCCCATGCGCAAATCTGTATGGCAAAGTTTTAGAGCACGAGTGCCTTTATTTAACTTGAGAAATTGATGGAAGAAATTTAAATCTGCTGTTCAATATAGGCACGCTGATTTTGAGCCTTCCTTCGCATGAATTTTGCGCAAGTGAATTTTTTTAACAAGCTGAAATATGAATTCTTCCACTTACTGAAGCGCTAGGTAGCGTGGGATAGTATGTAGTGCTTGAGTTGTTGACCACTTCCTTGATGCAGAGAAACGTCCCAATAAAGACTAAGCAGCGGTACACCTCGCGTTCCGCATCTGCAAATCTGGAGTAAGGTAAACGTTTACGTGCTACATTTATGGAAAAAATTCTGGCCAGAACCGCTGCTTGATCTTCTTTGGTGTTTTAAAGAACACTGTGTGAAACTTGACATTTTCATGGGGTGCTGCGTATACTCGCATGCCGTCCCGTATTGTGCGAGATAGGGGAAATCGAGGGTAATGACTTCATTGTCAGCATTTTTGTTTCATCATCTATTTCAACATTTGATTCATTGTTTACAGGTTTTTGTTGGTAAATGCCTATACATCAGTTTCCATATCATTAATTTCAATCAATACACCATAAACTTTTGAAAAATGAAGTGTATATGTGTCTTGTATTGAAGTTATAATAGTGCAAGTTGTAATTTTTTACAGTGCTGATCTGTTATATGCTTTCGTACATTTGTACGTAATCTACTCATTTTTGTCAGTTCCTCATGCTAGCTTCGCAAGATGAACGGCCGCCGTCGGAGTAATGCCTCCATAGACCTTCGCTATGGACAAAAAGTCTTCTACATCAAGGTAAGGAAATATTTTGTCTGTCTGAAAATTGCTCAGGAACGCGAAGAATAGTAAACGTGTTCTCCCCATGTGATATTTAATTAATTTACAGTGGCATTTTCAACAATCCAAAAATTTTGTAAGGTTTCTCATAAAGCTCTGCTTGTTGGTAACTACTACAGAGAATCTTCCCAGTAATGAGTCCATCCATTTTCTCGACTACTGTCCGCTCAATTTTTCCAAGAATGGGATCTGGCTCCTCTTCTGCTTTGCGCTCTTAAGATGGGAAACATAAATGGAAGAGAGGACAGAACTGCGAGTGGCTCATATTGAAATGCTTTATGTATTTTCTTCTCGGCAAATTAAATTAATTTCTTCCACCTAAATGTGTTCAAAAATAGCATTTTCCTATTGAAAGTGTGCTTGCATCAAACGTTCAGTTACTTCTAATCTTCTTTAGCGCCGTTCTTCAGTGCCTCGGTGACGTCGAGATGCTGCCCAAATTATATGTGAAGTTCTTTGGAACAGGTTCCGTGTGTCCAGGCTAATGCGCTTTCAATGAGGCCTTTGTTATATTTTTCGCCGCTTTCTAAGTCGGAGCTAAATTAGACTTTACGTCAGGGAGCTTCGAGCGTCATGACTTCAGAAGCGGCTTATAAAAGAGAAATCCTGTACGGGACGGTAGGGTACAGCCATCGCTGTAGACGGCAGAACCATTCGTACGTAAAATTTGAATGGATTTGAAAGGGTCAGAGAATCTTAAATTCTTAGAATTACAACCTAGACTCCGTCAAGCGAACTGAGCGTTGATAACGCTATTGTATCGAGTGGAGATCAGGCGAAGCGACTAATGCTGTTATTCCATTGAGGGGGCGCTGTATAGGCCATAGGCAATAGGGTTAGTTAGGTTTGTTTATCTTATGCTATGGAGGATGGCGTCCCCAGGGAGACAATGTTAGATTACCTCAACTCTAGCTAGGCCTTCGGGACTTTATCTTTCGTGCCCATTTTGCTTCTTTCCATTTTCAAGCCTTCTTCGCTTACATTTCTTTATATTTTCTTCCTCTTCTTTCATGACTTGTTGTTTCCATGTGCAAGGAATCCTGTGCGTAGATTCCACGTTTTCTCAAGTCCATACTAAATGTTACCTTGTTTTCGCTCTCTTGAGATCGCATCCAATGGGGCTAGGATGCGATCACCTGGGAACAATCGAGGTGACTCATTGAGCACCTCAGAACAGCACTTGACTGACTTGACATGCACGTGTCGGTGAGTGATCTTGAGACCTGCATAAAATTCCACGCCGTTCAGAGAAGTTCGTACTCGAGAACCATTAATACTTTAAACTCATTCTCCTTGAGAAAAGTGGGATGCTATTTTCACCGTAAACAATACTTTCAACTATCTCATTGATAAAAATTTGTCGACTATGGTTTACGATTGCAAGCTATGGGCTTTGGGTGTGGTGGTAAAATATAACCTTGTCGAGCTTAACTCGTTTTAACTTGGAGAAAATTGCACCCCTCAAGTTTCGTTCGCATGTTATTCGTATATTTTCTCTGCACCATCTCTCGGTATGTAAGGGAAGAGTAAGTGGGTCATTTTACCTGTAGTCGAATGAAACCATAGCAGGAAGTGTGTATTGAAAATTCTCAAAAATAGATGAGCCTAAAGCTAAGTCTCTTATCTTGATCTTACACACTGCGGCGCACCACTTAGACCATTGAATCAAGTCCGGCAAATTTGTAAGCAACTCTAATTTTGTTGAGATCACCTACCTCTCACATTGTGTTTATGTATAGTGTTAAATAAATGTTTTTCCCAGTTGATAGTAATTTTTTTTCGGAAACTATCTTAACTATGATCTAAGTATAATTTGCTCTCAGATGGGACCTGAAATTTTGCCTTGTAAACGTTTGGTTACGAAATTGCTGGATGTTCTAGTGAAGATTTAATTTGAGTGTTGTTTTAATTGGTGCTGTAGAATTGTATTCAGCTTATCGTAGGGGAGCATCGTCCAGTACATTTTTACCAATTGTGCGTGGGCTGACATACTGACTGTGTCGTGTGCGACTTTTTTTACAAGTTTCTTTCAAATACCTGGACAGGTTTTTTGGAAGCTGGGTTCTCCACAATCCTTGGGTTCAGCTAAAGATCGTTAATGCTCAGAAATTAAACAATCCAGTTTCGATCTTCACAAGTGAGCTATTTCCGCCTGTTAAAATTAGTTTAACCGCAAATGGTACTCAAAAAGTGGAGGTGTTTCACAGCAAAGATTCCATAGTTTTGGACATCGGGTGAAGAGCTCCACCGAGTTTCTGCTGGTCACAGCAAAAGATAAATGATTTGGAAGTAGATATATGATGGGGGACATTCAACAGCTCTGAAGCTGTATAGTATAACTCTTTATTCAATTTTTTACCATGTTTGAAATTTCAAAAGCTGTTCACGCTCTTTGAAGATATTTCATCTTTAATTTTTAACCTGTTCTGCCTGAAAATCCTAACGTAGGTGCTCGCTCCAAACGCTGCGAATATTGTGCGAGTTACAAAATACTGCTGTTAGTCAAAATCCTCTTCGTCTGTAGTGTTGCTGCAAGAGAACTGCTAAATTTTATTTTGTTTGATGAATAAAATTAATTTATTTACTGAGAACATCAATGAACTATGGTCACGCTGATTGTATGATATTAATTCCTGCGACATGCCTGCAATGTTTGGATTATTGCCGAGATAATCGCAAGTATTCGAATTTTGTGAATTTGAGGAATGTCTTAATGGCAGATTAGCTGCCAGCTGCGCGTGGGCAGTTTGATACTGAGATATGGGCTTGGTTCTTTGATTTCCGTATTATTGTTCTAGCCGTGCGAGTATTTCTACATAGTCAGTTTAGCTGCTCACGATATTTGTTCTAAAAAAATGTTCCCAAATTTGTTGTTTTGCTGTTGCAATAGAGTTTAAGACTTTTTCTATTCTTGCTTAAATAGGTTGCCATGATATGTTATGTAAGGAGCCAGCCCCATGTTACCTTGGTTTGTAATTGTGAGTTATTAAAGTACAATGGCTTCAGTTGTTGTATTTGGTTGTTCTTTTTAATTAAATACGTCGTTTACTATACACTGTTCGCGGTGAAAACCATAAGGTAGTAGTGGAGGCATACTGTTTTTTATAAAGCGTCGAAAGGTAAAGTGTAAATATTTGATGATTCATTCGGAGTATTGAGGTGAAATTTAAAACAAATTCTTCAACAAAAATGCTGGATCACGAAAATATAAGCTAGAATCAGAACTTACGAAGATACGGTGGTGTCTTTGCTTTCTGGCAAATAATTTTTCATTTCAATTATATGCAAGGATTTAAAAAATGAATTGGTTGATATGTTGCCTGTCGGTGGGCGGGGCCTTGTGTTGCCGCTGTGTAATGTATGTCCAGAGGAGGCTTCCGAGTTCACCATTTTTGCACTTGATTAGCATTGAATATGCTGGTGAGTGCAGAAACAATGCGGGGGTCCTCAAGTAGCGCCGCTAAAGTAGCTTTGTTTCGTAAAACGGTCAAGTTCTGCTCTGCTTGAATCGTGTGCAATTAGAGTCCTTAATTGGACTTCAGAATTGGGGAACTTCAGATAATAGATAATTGTACGTACCTTTCAAAGGCCATGGCTTCGCTGAGTTTAAGAATAGTCATCGATTATAAGTACATGCTTTTGGTGTGTACTCCCTTATTACCTGCACATACCTAAAGAGTTATTCACTCCCAAAATATTTATGTCCAAGGCCTGGATTTTTTGATCTTGTTTATCGCAAATGCTCTGAAAAGACTGTGTTGATCGTCTACTCTGAATTTGTGCTCGTGTTCGTTAGATAAGCTTATATGCGTGGGTGTGTTCCCTCTCTGATGGATTTTGGCCACTCCAGCTCGTCTTGCCTTTTACGCAATTTTCTGCTGTCGGTCCAAATCAACTGTAACAGACCTTTGACCTTACCCTCGTATCATTGTAAACTTTATTCTTCTCAATTTTGCTCCTAGATATCTTGTGATACGTGGAAATTTGGATTTTCTTAGTATTTAGTATGTGTCGTTACTCATTCACTTTATGCCGAACCTGTGACCTCTCCTCAGAAGGGTCTGTTGAAGTTGTTTCTCCGTTTATGTACCTGAGGAGCTCTATGCTCCCTGTAAAAGCTCTATGCTCCCTGTAAGAGCTCTATGCTCCCTGTAAGAGCTCTATGCTCCCTGTAAGAAGCGTGAGGACTTCCGGAATTGCTGTCGTGAAGGAAGTTTATATGTTCACTGGAGCTGTTTGTTTCCGTCGGTGTTAGTGCTTCGTGAGTATATTGCAGGTGGCCACGCCCCGTAATTGATGAAATTGATGTAAAATCATGGTATTATGTTTGCTCTTCAGTTTCTTTTTGCCTATAGAACAGTTGAGGCCTGTGCAGTGTGTGGATGAAGGCATCCTCGTCCATATTCATTATGATTACCTTCTTCTTTCTTCGGCTTTTCTCAACATCTGCACATCATTCCCGTTGGGAATATACCTCTAATAGTGGCTACGCTATTGAAATGATATAGTATTCAAGTGAAGCAAAACACGACAATGGACTTGCAGTTGTATCACTCAACACTCCATAGACCTCTGTGGGCTCCATAAATCTACGCTTGTGCAGCGAAGGGTCGCGCCAGTTTTTTTTGCAGCGCCTGTGCGAACATAACGGTGTGCCTGCAAGACTCCCGACAAAGTGGTCATCATACGATGAATGAGTTTGTGCCGTCGCGACCGTGATCTTTACAGCGCTCACAGTCACCAGTCCGGCCGGCCTTTGGCGGCTTCTGGGTTCGGTGTGGTGCAGGAGTTCGGGGGAACTTTGGTCGTGTTGACTTTTCTCCAGGGGGCTGTTTCGGCTGTTCCGTTTTCGAACAACAATATATTTTGTGATACGTTGATTCTGTGGAATATTGTTTTCTATTGAAGGTTGACAATGTAAACTGAAATTTTATGACGTATTAATATTGTGGCTTTCCTACAACACAAATTCTGTAGTTAATGAATTGCTTTAGTAGTTTTTGGTCTATACGTCAGAAAGGCGTGGAAACTGACAATGACGGTGTGTTCGAGCAGAGTTTAAAGACTGCTTAGCGATACGCAAGAGGTGCACAAATATGCTGCCAAGGTCATAAGAAGTTCTCTGGCCTAACGCTCTTTTACAATTTTCATTCGCTCCTCGGGGGTGAAAAAAATATGAATATATTCCAGGCAAGAATGCACTCGCATACAAGGGCAACATTCCTGATAATGATAAAAGTCCAAGGGTACGTTACTTTTAAATTGTTTCTTTACCAAAAATGCCCATCTAATGAGCAAATGTATTTTTCTTGGCCTTGCGTGAACCAATGGTACTATATGGTGCCCTTTCATGAGTGGCGGTTTTTCGTAACGAAGCCAGATGGCATTTAAGTGCAAAATAGTTCGGTTGAAATTGGGCCAAAGTAAACATTTTGTGTTCATGATGCGGGTGCCATGGAACGACCTGATACCGTTTTCAGTATTGGCTGGCGAATTTCTTGCTTTTTGAGTAGGAGGTCAAATAATTCATCCTATTTCCTACCCTTAGTATATAATCATACGTGAGATGTGCACAATGACCTGGACAATATTTCTGTGTTTTTTGACTAGCCAATTTTTAGCGAAAAGCAAATTTAGGCCCAAAAAATGAAGGACGGTGTTTGATATTAATCCACGTATCGAAGCACTGTTTTTCTCCAGCAAAGGTGCTTGGAGACAAGGTTAAGTTAGATTGCTTTTGTGAAATTGAATACCATAAAAGAGCAAAGGTTGTAGGTGATGTGCTGCTCGTACGATCGTAAATTAAATGTGTGAGGTACCTTTGAATTCCTTCGGATGCATGTACACAATCCGGCTTCAAGGAAATATATTCTTATTTACTTAGCGTACACGTGTGTGGGTTTTAAGCGACAGCTGGTACCTCTACCCTGTTTTCTGTGATGTTCACCGCGATTTATCAGTTATAGCTGCCAACAAAAACCATTATTAGAGCGTTCAGTCAATGGATTCCTGCAGCGCTCTTTAAATAGACAGCTAAAGCATGGGCCCGTCCACTGGTGTCCCTGCCATTTGAGACCAATTTGCAAGGTCTTTTTCCCCGAGCTGTTCGTAGCAACATCCTTGAGTCATATTACATGCCAAGTGTTTTGATGCGCGATAAGGGTAGCAATTGCCAGCTCGCTTATCTTGCGCGTACTTGTGAACTTGTGAATGTTGCATTATGAGGCAGCGAGATGTCCTCCTCTACAGTTTAAAATGCTTGACGTGAAAAGTAAACTGTTGTATCAGTATTTTTATTATTCAAAATCTGACTGTGGTCGCTCAAATTTTTATCGACGCTTGTGAAGCCTGAAGGATTGTGGAGCAACATGTAGGCTGGTCTTGGAAGCAAAATGTAGTATTTACGATTGATCGTGATAGCAAAATGTTTCAAACTTTAGGTCTGCTCAGTCGGTGTCACTGAATGACGACTTATTGAATTATTTTAGGTATGAAAATATTTCTGGTCGTACCAGTTACATCGATATATACCTTTTTTAATACTCGAACTCTTCACATTCGAGCTGAACAGTTTGGCGTTTACAACGCTTTGCCTGTAATATACTTCATCGATATTTTTTCATATGATCCTTTTCCATTATATGACATGTTCCGTAAAATATCGTTATTCGCCGAATATTCAAGACACCTAAAAAAAACATACGATATCACGGAACTGATTTCTCTTTTTTTGTATTAGAAATTCTTGTATTTAGGCTACGCTTTCTAATTGTGTCTAACGCGTTATGAAAGTTGAAAAAAATTGTTACAACTGTGACTAAGAATATTTTCACCCTATAGAGTGTCCTTATATCACAAGTGAAGAACCTCAAGAAGCTACTTCACAGCACACACGAGATTTAGCGCTAGTGAGCTTGATTCATATTTTCTAGCATTTCACGGAGGTTACAGGTAGAAAAAAAGTTTCTTCATCCTAGTTGCACTGTATGATAAAGCTTCTGTTCAAGGGGATTCGTGATGGATTGTGTATGCATTCACGCAGGTGTCAAACATCATATTTTTGGCCCGGAGATGCCAGCGACTGTGTTGAATAATTAAAATTTATCCATTGCGGTTGCTTGCTGAGTGCATAGAGCGCCTCATATTGATCTCAGCTCCATAAGTCGCGGTCCGTTTCTTTCACAGCGCGGTGGTTCGCATCTCGCTCGCTCCAGGTCTCGGGGTCCAGCGGCGCCACAATGCAAACTTGAACTTTGAGTCAGACAATACTTCATCAGCAGACGCCGCACCCGATAGAGTGCCTTCGCGCTACGACCCCGTCACTTCAGGACGACCGTCAGTCACGATGGCATGCAAGCAAATTGCGACGGGGCTGTCGAAGGCGTGCCTTCCTCTTCTGGTTTTCCTAATCTTGCCAACGGATTCAAGAAAAACGGGATAAAATAATTAAACACATCAAAAATTCTTGCAATCCTTTCTTAGGCACTCCTATCAAGTTATATTTATTAATCAACTTCTCTTGATAAATATTATGGTATTCTGGAAGGTCAAATAAGCTTCCAATTGCCCTGGCCTTTCATGCGCTTCCCCTCGTGTCCTGCTGCTCGGCGTGTCGACATGCTGAGGACTGCCGTGCGCCCTGCCTGCGCTGCCCGCACCCTCGCCCCGTCATGGGCGCCCTCTCGCGGCGGGTGGTGCGCCCGCGTGCCGTACGGGCGTGACAGCCGCGGGGCCGAGCGCGGCCGACGCGCTCCTTCCACTTCATGCTGTGTTGATTTTTCAATTTAAGTTAGCGTCGTCAAAAAACTTTGTTTTTTAAAAGGGTATAATTTCTAATATCACAATTGATTGCTGAGCTAGTAGTATCTTCTTAATTTAAGTTATCCCTCGGTAGAAGGTAGGTGTAGGGACATTGGATGCCGTTTGATGTTCAGAATTCAAGTAGTCATGGTTCAATGCACTTCTCATGATTTACCGTTAAGTTACTTTATTCAGCTTACGTAAGAAGCAAACTGTTCGACACATGGCATTTTTGACAATGACGTACCTGTTATACTTGGTATAACAACTTTATGCAGCTTTGGAAATATTCATATCTCTACATACTTTCTTTTTATTGTTGCGTTACTTGCGGTTATAGGACTTATAGGTCCGTGATACTCTTGAATCTTAATTTATCCGTGAGCACTAGATCTTCCATCACGCTTAACTGCTCATTGTGCCATATCTGGCGCTTCAGTTTTGAGTTCGGAGGTTTTTTGTAACACGCCAAACTTCTGTTTTTGTAACGCGCCAATCTTCTGTTTTTGTAACACGCCAAACTTCTGTAACACTTCAAACTTCAAGAGTCTTACTGCAGATGTACATAAGGCTACAAAAGCTCCTCGTACGAGGCTAAATGCAGCCTTACTGTCTAGATAATTTGGTCGTTCAAGGGCTTAGCCTTTCAATTTTTCACGGTTTTCATATCCTGATATTCATGCGGAACTCTTGATGTTAAGTAAAACCAGATAAATGGTACAGCAATGGCTTTGCGTTAGTAAGATCGTGTGCTGTACAAACTAGACATTTACTTGGACGTTCATGCTAAAGTTTCCACCAGCCGCACCCACGGGGAGCTAACTGTTCCTCTAATTACAACACGGTGCTGTTCCAAGGCTGGCGGAGTTTCGCACAAGTTCTGGAAAAAATCGAGAATGCAGGATGCGCGTGTGTATGCCCCAGGCAAACGTAATCCTCCCATAACAGTGCTAGGTTTTTGTGCGTTAGTGGCAGGTGTGTCGCGGCTGGACGGAAGGGGTGCTGCTGGAGTGCAACTATTTATTAACATGTAATCATGGATGTATAATAACAGACATTTATGCAGAAGGGCAGATATTTGAGCGTTCACTCATGCGTCGTGCGGTGAGGTGTCCGATAATGACACTTAATTGTGCGAGTCCTTCTGTGCTGTAGCGTAGCAGGAGTGCCCGAGCTGTACATTTCAATTTCAATTAAGTTGATCAGAACGACGGAAAGCATCCTTGGTTGATGTGAACTTGGGATGCGACGCACACCGCCAGGTTACTCCATGACCATAAAAAGGGTTGGGTTGGGCTACGGAACCCAGTAAATGGCTGCTAACTCTCGGAATACATTTCTGTTTTGAACAATTTTTTATCGCTAGTGCTGCACTTTCCTTCGATTGATTTATCAACTCCTTAGCTATAGATAAGGTTTTGCGGAATTCGCTTTTTCGTGCCCACTCCGCTTCTTTGAATTTTCACACTTTCTTCGCTATCTCTTTTTTATCTTTTGGTCTCATTCATTCTTAACGTGCTGCTTTTATGCGCCAGGTATACTGTGTAAAAATATATCTGCATAAATTCTCAGACCTCTGAAATTCATACTAAATGATCCCTTCTGTTTGCTCACTTTGGATCACAATCCCTGTGAATAGGGAGCTTCAAACCAGCTCGTAATCTAAACTAATCTAGTTCATCACTTCCTTAGAACTTAGAATGAGTGACCTATTACTCAGTTGCCTGTGTTTTATGATTCTCAAAATGATGGACCAATTATCTTTTAAAATTCAAGGACTCTATTTGACCCTTCAGTGATTGGGGCATAAATATCGCTCGCATTCCGATTTTAACGCCCGAAAGAAAGTGAATGTTTAACAGTTTTAATTTTATATTGTTTCTGAACATTTTTAAGATAGCAAATACGCACAATTTTTTGTCATCAATGTATTTAATAAGAAGTGGTTATTTATACCTGAGAAGTTTGGTAGTTAATTAAAATTTATTTACCTCGAACAACATTCTGGTGTAACTTATCAAAGTGCAAAAATTTTACTGATCAATTGAGAGTTAGGTACACGTATCGAGTTAGTCGTATGAATCTGGTTTTCTTACGACAATCGTACGCGTCGTAGATAGGGAAGTAGAATATGCCAGCGTTTGGAAAGAATTCTTGCCTTCGACAGGCAAGACTTATTTCCAGTGTATTTGTATTGCTCTTTCAATTCTTGCCTTCGACAGGTAGCTATTGGAGCCTCTGCACTCATTTCCAGTGTATTTGTATTGCTTTTTTCAAACTAAAATCTGCCTCAGTTATAGAAAGGCCTTCGGGACTTTAGTCTTTCGAGCCCACTTGACTTCCTTCAATTATCACACCTTCTTTGCTATCTCTTTTTCATCTTTTCTTTCTCTTCAATTTTGACTTTCTGTTTCTATGCGCAGGTGATCCTGTGAGGAAACACCCTATGCATAGATTTTCGTTTCTTACAGTCCATGCTAAATGGTAGAATATAATCCGAATTTCTGAAGCGCTGAAATCTATAGCACTACTTCTACTCGAACAATAACAAAAACTATTTATTTTACGATTTTTGATGTGTAAAATAAATCCTTACTGTTGTCTGTGGGCTCGTAATGCGCTCAACAGACTTGCCCTGAAGCCTGTGGAAGTCTTGCCGGTGAGGTAATAACTCTTGCCTCGATATGTCGTTTTTTCAGCGTTTTTCTCGGAATTTAATTCGTAGTTCATTCATAATTGTGGCGGCGTCCTTGCATTCTCCGAGCGTTTGGGTAGTTCTGCTGTGGATCACCTTTTTCTGCTTGTATTTCTCAAATCTGGTTTAGGTTGTAATTTTCTGCTTGTATTTCTCAAGGTTGATTTGGGTTGCAATTTTCTGCTTGTATTTCTCAAATCTGGTTTGGGTTGCAATTTTCTACTTATATTTCTTAAATCTGGTTTGGGTTGCAATTTTCTACTTGTATTTCTCAAATCTGGTTTGAGTTGCAATTTTCTGCTTGTATTTCTCAAGGTTGATTTGGGTTGCAATTTTCTACTTGTATTTCTCAAATCTGGTTTGGGTTGCAATTTTCTACTTGTATTTTTCAAATCTGGTTTGGGTTGCAATTTTCTACTTGTCTTTCTCACATTTGGTTTAGGTTGTAATTTTCTGCTTGCTGAAATTCTTCGGAATCGTTTTAGTCGTTAGTCACCGATGCTACCTCACACGTTAATATATGAGCTTCTTGTTTGTTAGAAATTATTTTTTTATTTTAATTTCCCGTTTTTTCTTACGGGCTCGCTAATTGCACGAGTAATTCTCTGGCATGAAAGGTCCAGTAGCGTGAAACAGGCTTGGGAAAAAGTTTCACATCTACCCCATTAAGGCTTTTATTCCCTTTGTTTACACACAAATTTTTCCAGCATAGGAATCTTGTGCCAGGATTTTAATTGAAGCATGGGTATTGAACTCCACCATGGCGAACTCTAATCCCGCATCAACGAAGTAAATTTATGTAAGTCGATGAATATACTCCCTGTTTTGCCTACGACTTTTCCGCGCTGCCCTATTGACCGACTAGTCTGCCCAGAATGGTGCCTTCAAGCGTTGCGGAGTTAACTGAACCAAGTCAAGACTCGACTGCATAGGCGCTTTATCCCCACTCCTCTCGTGTGGCTTACCGCATTGAGTAATGGCCTCTTACATCTCCATTGGCTGTGTACGCATAGGTGAGGAACTGAACATCGCCGCGCTCAACAGCCCTTCTTGGGCCCTCGAACTAATTCTCCGTAGTGACGACGTGCGTAACTTACTGCGTCGTCATGAAGGCACACACGACAGCCCAACGCCTTTAAACGCCTTCAAACGCATTTTTTTGCAAGTCAATATTAGTTTTTACTGCGCGGGAAGCATTAAAGATCAAGCAACGCCGCACCCGATTGAGGTTTGCTTCTGTGTCCTATATAGGAAAACAAACGCGTGTCAGCATCCTTCTTCGATTTACCTTGGGAGACATAAGGGGCAGTAGGGTATCTTCTAATTAGTATCGCTTGCTTTGGAGGATCTTGTGGGCTTTGATTCGTTCCGTTCTTTCTTTTTACTTCTTTTAAAGGTTTTAGGGAAGTTGGGTGCAATGCAAATGATCAGTCATAAGTCGTCATTTAAAAATTTTAGAGGCTGTTTTTCCTGAAAAAAAAAAAAACATTTCAAAGCAATAAATTTTGTCCAAACCGTGGGCATGTTTCTAGGATGGTAAGGGAGTGGGTACCAGAAAACGCTTGCGTTAATGATTAGGCACGTACAGTGATTATCGATATGTATTTGCATATCATTTTGATGCACGTTGGCAATCCAATATTTTAATTTTATTGATTTACATTTGTGAGATGATTTATACTAAATTTGAGGGAACAAGTGCAAAAACTGGGAGTTGAACTTATTTTTGAAAAGCTTTATTCGCTCCTGTATATACATTCCATATGCTTTGGTAAACACGGCAAAAAAAGTTAAGAAGTGGGCAGCATCTTGTTGTGGGAATTTGATCAGCTGATTTAGAGCTGCATAGCTGTAAAGGTCATACCTTCTAACCTTTTTGTGCTGCCCATTACTAGAGTTTGGCGTGTCATTATGTACAGCTGAATCACGCTGGACGGCGTGTAGAGCGTGGAAAGCCTCGTGCTCGAACTACTGAAGCATCGGCCAAAGGAGGCTTGCCCACATCCAGGGTAAAGGGTCCTCCCTTGAACTTGAGTGCTACCGAGTTAGCTTACTGTACTTCACATTCTCGTACTTTTCACCCCAAGGTATAATTGCCCTGGCAATCAGCTCACTTTATGCTTTGAATTGCTTTGTAGAATTACAAGTTTATGTTGCCAATTTCGAGTCGTTATTATGAACTTGAATATATTCTTCTTGCTGCGAGAAATTTCTCTGGATCTAGAGTACTTCTTGCTCCTGTTTTTGCTTTGATTCTTTTCATCGTGATTTTATCAGACCTCACACCGGCTATCGTGGTCAACCATGCATAACGCTGTCCAATTTAAGGACTCTTGAGGTTCGTAAATTTCTTAATCGGGTTGCCATGGATCGTTTGACTTCCATCGGGGAACAACGTCAGTTGGTCTTCAGCTCGGAGTAGGCGCTCAAGTTCCAGTGGAGGTTGGGTAGCCGGGCATGGTCATTTGGTCTGCTTTGAGGCTCTGTTTTCCTTGTTGTGCAGGCGCCTCCTACCTGTGTACGTTGCGGCATGTTGAGTCAGGGTCCACGTAGATCAGACAATCAAACTTATATTCTTTCGTAGTTGAAGGTAACCGAGAAACTTGGAGGACGCAGCTCTACTTATAATTGTTCAGGAATCTGTCGCTGCGCCCAAAACCCTAATTAAATTAGTGAGTTAGCGCGCGTTATCCAGTCTTCAAGTTGCCCTATTTACATTCGGGCTTTTGTCTTCAATGAAGTATGCTTACACAGCTGCGTCCTATCAAGGCCTTGTCTTAATGTCGGCCTGCAGTTGGAGGCCTTGGTATAATCCATTTATGTATGTTAGCGCAAAAACTGTATCCCAAAAGAATGCAAGTTCATCATTGTTTGAATGTACGTACTCGTAGTTTATCGTCAGGATCGTCTCCAACTTATTTTTTAATTTCTCCATTCTGTTTGGGCTGCTCTACTTTGGTCTCAGTTTGCTCGAGTAACCATTATGTTGAGATTTAAATATGTGTTTTTTGTCATGATTACATCTCTACTGCATAATCGAAGTTTTTATTAGTAATAGATGTATATATTAATGGAAATACTTATATTGTCCTTGTATCTTCTTTCGTTCGTTTTTGTACATGTTTACTGAGGTTCTTGTGTACATCAAAAATAATTTTGACCGTAAGTAGAGGGACTCCATCTTATGAGAATTAACTATCCAATTCTTTAATCTTACTGGTAAACGTACGCAACTGGTATTTCATTCTCGAGAGATTTTTTCAGCCTCAACTGCTCGTTCAAGTGAATCGTCCCAACACGCATGATAAATAGATTCGCTGTGGGAAAGTCAGCCTAATTAATAAGCGCCATCCTGTTTTTGTGCCTGTGGATCTTATTTCAGTCCTGTCCGTCGGACCGTACCTGACGCAGCATGACACCTTGAAAGATGTGGGCTAAGGAAGTTCGTTAACTCAACTGTGAGCAGGACACATGACAAGGGGGATAATAAACGATTTGTGTCCAGCGAGTCCAACGTTCAGTTTTTCTTTCAAGCTCTGATTAAATTGCAGGAAACATTTCGAGTTGTCAAGCACGTGATTTTGTGGTGTGGGAAGCGCCTCCAGCCCCCAGCTCCATCCCTGAACTTGATGGCCAGCTCGTGCGTGACGGACGTCCTCAATGAAACGGTCTCCCTCCAGAGCTCCGCAACTGAGTTTTTGCGAGCGACTCCACCCCTGAGCTCAGGTGTAGATTGTGACGCGACACTCGCATTCCTAGCGAATTATTGACCGACATGATGCACTGTAACGAGTTATCCGGTCGAAAATGCAGCGACAAGCAAGACATAATACGCGAAGTTTAGTAATGAATGCAACGACGAGCAGGACGTTGTGTTTAGAGCTGCGCTGTCATGATTGGTTTTTGCTCGATTCGGTTTCTAATTAAATGAGTTGTGATGTGCAAACATCTTGGCTGATTTTAAAGAACGATGTCCCGATATTGGCGGTGTGAGGCAGTGGCACTCAAAATTGTTCCGTCTGTAAAATATTTAAAAAACGAAAAATATTAAAATTTTGAAATGATCGTGATGTTTTTTTTCAAATGTCTTAATTGAAATTTCTCAGTTCAAAATGACTTTAATCTAGCGTGTTGAAAAAAAAAGACTTCATTTGCACATCGTAGAACTGGTACTTCATCGGTTTACGTCTGCAAGCATGCATAATATTACCTCGATTGCACGTGTTCTGATCGCTTCATGTGCCCATTTTAGAGCTCATTCTTGACATCTTATTTCCCTCATGCATTACTTTTTATGACGCTCTCTGTGTGGAGTCTGAGCAATTTTCACAACGCTAAGTACGCATATGGCTGTTGTCTGCTTTGAAGTTGCTTCACGTTTTTGCGAGCCGCCCAATTCAGGAGAGACGTCCTGCAATTTGAGAGAACGCAGTGTGCTGCATGTCGCCGCCAGCGTTATGGGGGGAAACTCCCTAGCGTTCGTTCACCGGCGTTCACTCGCTTCATTGTGCAGCGTGCGTTCCACATGCTCTTCGGTTCAGCTTTTTGCGCCCAAACTGACCAGGCTTCTTCTTCTTTTTCTTCGTCCCGATGACGGCTAGGGCATGTGCATGGCCGTCATGCTGAATTTACTGTCTAATGAAGCAGACGTTTTATTCAGAGCGTTAGTTAGCGGCACGCAAGCTTGCGGGTTATAAAAATTCCAGGAATTAATTTTGATCGTAGGTGTTTGGGATGGAGTACAGGGAGGTTGGTACGAGTACGAATGGAAATTTCTGTAGCAATATAAATATTCAATTATTTAAATTAGAAACGTCTTTCGTGAATTTAGGATTAGAATGAAAAGCTAAGCAAAGTTAAAAATCTGTTCACTTTTGTGAGAATGCTCTGAAAAAATTCCAAGTAATTGTATGCTTAATTGATAGATGCTGCCTGGAGAAGCTGGAGTTACATTTTCTAAAATTCAGTACGACAATCAACGGTATCCTTTTTTTTTGTTGAAACTTGGAGCAACGAAGAGGTCGTGCATTTTTTCTAACGAAATTGAAGCTCATTATCTGGGCCCTGGCAGAGCGCTGCACGCTTTCTCCCTCCTCCTTCCCCAGATTTAGAGCTCAAATAAAGCGGTGGAAATAATGATTGAATGCCCTACAAATTAAATCACCATTAGTTCATGTGTTAAAGTTGATATTTTTAATGAAGAAGGCTAAATAAACTAGAAGTCTGTGTGAATTAAATTTTTATTTAGGTATACTTTTTATAGAAGAAATTACAAAAGAGGAGTTTGGGGTAAATTGTGGTGGAGAAAAGATGGCATACTTTACAAAAGTTCTAGTTTACGAAACTGCTTAATATTTATATGCATTTCCTTTAGATTATTGAACATACTATAAGCGATTATTCCTAAAATTCATCAACTTTGTAAGAATTTCTACAGGTATTGCTTCACAGCGTTCCCTGACTGCAAGTTCCTTTGTTTCAAAATGTGTCTTCGTTTTCCATTCGTCTCCCGTTGATGTAAATCGTCCTTGTTAATATAACCCAGATATTCTCTGTGCGATACAGATCAAGGGAATTCGGGGGCCAACTCAAAGTAGCAATATTGTGGTATTCGAGCCAAGTAGTTGTCTGGTTTGCAACGTGAATTGCAACTCTATCATACTGGGGCACTACGTTATTTGGGTAATAAATTGCCAAAGATGGAAGAAGACTTCTTTATTAAGACTCTTATACTTCAGTGCAATCTGCCTTCCTTCCATTTTCACCAAACTCGCCTTTCTTTCGGGGGAAAATGATCCTCAGATAATCAGAGATCCTTCTACAATAGGTAGATTGCTGAAGAGTTTCTCCTTTCTTAAATCGTGTTGGTAGGACTGTAAACCGTCAGCTCCATCCAAATTAAACTTTTTTGATCGGAAAAATGACTCTTGACCAATTATCATAATTCCACTGCACTTTATTCCTCACCTATTCCTTTTGTCTTTTCTTGTGTAACTTCCTCGGTGCTGGTGCAGTCTTTCTCACCTTTTAAAAATTTCTGATAAGTTTAAAATTTGTCGAGCTCGCGTGGATGTTACGTTTCAATCTAAAGACGTTTGAAGGCTTTTGGAACTTTTCCCCGCAGAAGAAGCTTCGCGTACTAGCCTTCGACGGCTGGTCGAAGTTAGTGCTGATGGACGTCCGGTTGATTTCTTGGACCCGTACGATTCTTGATAGTGCAAATGGTTGCTCACAACTTTTCCAGACCAATTAATTTTTCTAAAAATTGCCGAATAGGAACGTGCTTTGCCCCTGAAAGCGTTTATTCGAAAGTTCTTTTTTTCTTTCATCACACCCCTTCTCATTTAAATAAATTTTATATATTTAAATTTTAGACGTCTGAAGAGTGCAGTTCAGCGCACCTTGTTTTGATCTATTACTTCAGTGTCACGGGTATAGGAATACGGGAATGTGAAATTTTTCTAAGCTGTGCTTCTTTTTTCATCGAATGTGCCTCTAATTCCTGTTTATTTACTTGCTTTCAACAGTAAGCCTAACTAAGAATTTTCTTCATACAGTGACATCTAGTTCAATTAGTTTTCTTCAGTCAAAATGGCATAAACTTTGAGTCATCATTAGTAAATTCAAGTGTTAATTTATAGGGTGTTCTATCATTATTTCCACTACTTTGGACATGTTTTCGAGCACCTGTCATCCAGACCTGCTTCTTGGTCAGCTTCTATAAATTGAGTTGCTCAATATGAATTTTTTGAGCATTATTGTACTTTGGGGAATTGTAAGAATTGGATAACTTCGCCGGCTTGGTTATTATTTTTGATCGTCGAATATTACCTATGTTCCGATGAGTGCTTATAATTTAACGTTTGCCTCTTTCTCCGTTCTTCCTCCAGCTGTTTTAGTCTTGATTTTCAAGGTTTTTAGGTTCATATCTATAATGGAGATGAATAATTCTACGGTCACGGCTGCTTGTGAAATTCTTTCGGTCGTGTTGTTGTATATACTCCAAGTGTATTATTGTATTTTTTTAATTCTATAACGAAGCTCTGGTCAGACTCTAGTCGAGTTTAAAAATACGCTCAAGACGCCTAGCAATCTTCCACCTCGCTCAGATGATGGATCGCCGCAATAAGCCGAGACGGATTCCTGACGATCAAATATATTGCAACCTTTTTGAAGCAACGCTCTAAGTAATCATAATTCGGCTCATGTTTCTGGTAGAAAATTGAATGATGGCTCATTCGAATAATCCTTTGCTTGCGTATGACAACACAATGTGTCGTACTTGAATTCCGAGGCCCGGTAATTCTGTGCTATAAATCATTCAACTGTGAAATGTGGGCGTAAAAAGCATGTTGACGTCGTGCTAGCCTTCAGCATAGCACCGTGCAACTCGGCGCCCCTCGCATCTCAATTTCATACGAACGAATGTTCCGAAATTAGATCATCTTTTTTCAGTTTATTTACATATTATTAATTTTGATTGAATTTCTTCATGCTAGACACTCTCGTCTCGTGAATTGAAGGGAGTCTGACGCATCTTGCACGTGACCTGCCCTCCAAAGTGTCCTGAATACAATGCTTCTTTAACCCACTGAACATAGGTTTATTTTAAAGGTTTATGAAAAGTTTGGAGAAAAGTTGTATTCCGAAGGTCATCGTTAGCTTTTATTTGTACCCAATTACTCGATCTTGCCGTAAAAGTACTTCTAATTTAGTTTAATCTCAATTTCATCGTGGACGTTTACATGTGAATGCGTCATATTGTGGCAGAGTTGGTTCCTGTTCGTGCAAAATGACATAATATGTTATCCACGACGTCATTTCTTCGACGACTGCGCTCGATTTCCTATGGTTTTGAATATTCTGAGCGGTTGTAATCCAGACCTTATTTAATATTTACATCGATTTACTCTACACGTTTCCTCCCTCTGGCACGTGCTAATAACCACAGCCTGTCATATTCTGGGAGCCTACCATGCGTTTGGCGCCCCTGATATTCGTCTTAACACTCTGTTCCGTCTTCTTTACGATCAGATAAATAGTTTGTCATCCGTTCGACTGTCAAGTATTTCGTCAAACAGATGATACTTCTTCCTCTACCTGGTGAATCTACTTTTGAAATGCTGTACTCACGAAAATGTGGGTGCAAAATTTGAAAACCCTAATTTATGAGGACTTATTTTACTTTTGTTTCAACTTATCGCAGCGTTTGATTCAAAAATAAACAAACGCTTTTTCTAGTTTTGCATATCCTGATTTTCGAAAATTTGTCTCGAGATGAACATTTTACATTGTGCAAGCAAGTTCCCAATGGGGTACGTCTGTTAGGGACCATACAGAAAACAGGGTAAAGAGGTGAAAAATATTTCATTCTGTTAAGCTTGTTGATCATTTGCCTACCCTTGCCTTCATGTTTACTTTGCGTGGCCTTTCTCTGAAATATTTCACTCGCTGTGAAATCAGTGATCATCAAAGTTTGAGGGAGAGAGATTGTTATTCCTGTAGCGGCATGGGAAATTAATTTTCATTTTTTATTTTTTTGTTAGGGAGAGAAAAGTGTAAATGGTTTCATATACCAATGTCCACGTATTATCAGTTTTTTGACATTTTTTATATGTTAACACTGTAATTCTTATTGCTTTACAGTAAAAGTATTTAATTATACGACAAATGCATTCACCCTTCTGTTGATTCCTACACGTATACCTCATCCCTTCGTTTTCTCGTGGAGCAATTCTTAAAAAATCTCTGACTACGGTCATTTTTTTACGTGTTCGAGTGACATACTTTAGTTTCCCGGATGAATGCATTCGTCCCTCAAAGATCTTCCTCAGTTCTTCTGCTGCCTGAGTTACAACTTTTTCCGCAGGGGTGGGTGCCGAGCTCCTTCCCTGTTGTATGTCCGTGCCCGTAGGTCATCCGTGTAATTGCGCCCAAAACTCGGTGACCCTGGCCAAGGCCGCGAGTGTGAACTGCGCTCGAATGTGGTGCGTAACACAAGGGGTGGCGTACTGGCCTCATGTTCCAGAGATCGCGGGTTGGATCTCGGGCAGAATACTTCTCATGGGAATGCAAGGTTAGGTGCGGCTTAACGCTAGCACTATATATTTCTTTTCTTCTGCTACCTATTCTCATCATTGACTCGATTTGTATATTAATTAATCTGATAATGGTAGGAGTCTACCGAGCGCTATTGCATTTCACTACCGCTGGTGTTAATAGTTCTGTTTTTCGTTCTTGCAGGTGAGTTACCGGAAGATACGTTCGCCCAGCTCAAGTTGTGAGTTGTCAGCTGCGTAAGTATTGACTGCTCGCCCAAATTGCATTTCATGTCATCACAAGGTGTCTTGTCAGAAATATTGCCTTCGTTTTTGCAGCGTCCCTGTTCTGTTTGTGGAGTTCCGCTTTTATGTTGTGTTGCTAACCGGAGACTGAAATGTGGCCAAAGTGATATCTCAAAATTCGTCACGGCAGTAATTGTTACGGGGTCTAATGCATGAGAAATTGCCCGACTCGTATTATACAAGGTGTGAGGAAAACGAGTATAAAATTTTACGCCTACCGTGAAGTGGCAAACTAAACAATTTTGCCTCTACGAGACTCGATGATTTTTTGGCTTTTGATGTATTAGTTGTTTAATATTTGAAAGGAGGAAATTTTGAGAATAAAATTTTGCGTACCAATAATTTATTACTGTACTGAAATTGTTCAAATTCACCCACATCGATGCACTTGTGATATCTTCGACTCCACTCGGTTTCTTTTTTTGGGTACCCCTGAAAAGCCTCATTTTATTCAGCGCCTGTGGAATCAGAGGAAGATCTCGTGGCAAGAATTGCAGCGGCTTCTGGCGATATTTCTGAAATGTCAGACCTTTTGCACAATATCCAGCAGTCCTCAAATCGAAAATATCACACGTGCATCGATGTGGGTGTTGGAACCTTCGAACAATTTCTGTAAAGTAAACGTCTAAATAAATTATTTGTGGGCAATTTTCTTTTCAAAGATCCTCTTTTCAAACATTAAACAGGTAATATCTCTAAAAACAAAATAAGACCAGTGAGCAGATAAAACATTTCCTTTCAAGTTGTAATTTTTTAATCATCTTCAGGCATAAACCTCTTAAACCCAAATTTAAAAATGGACATGATTTCGAAAATGTTGTATTCTGGATGCAGGATGAATTAAATAAAAAGCAATAAAAATGAAATAAAGCACCTAGTGCAAAATAAACAAATCAACAGAACTTAAATTGAATTGTCATTTCTATTTGGATTATCGTTAAAGATATAAATGGATTCTTGTATCCGCAGGTCCAACTCCTGACATTGATCAACAATTTTAATTTTGTTCAAATTTTATAGAAATTTTAGGCGTTTCTTTCTGAAGCTGATTCTTTTTTAAAATTGCAAGTTTCAAAAGAAAATATTTACCTGCTCCCTGATGTTATTTTTCTTAATAAAACTCCGCTTCCTTAAAGGAAGATCAATCTCCGAAAAACAAAATTTTACGCAAAGTTTCAGAAAGGCGAAAGTGTGTAGTTCACCACTATCTGATTGGTGGGAAATTTTCTACCTCTTTTTACATCCTGTAATTCCTTGCGACTTAGCAACGTCAAGGGATTGCATGGGAAGCTTTTTAAGAGATCTGCTCAGAACTTAAATGGTCGTCGTAAATGGGCATACCGTACCCAAGTTTTCTTCTCTTATGATAGTTCCCTGGAACCTTCGTGAGCCGTCAGTTACTTTCTGTATGTTTGGAGTGAACTCTTTTTTATATACTACTATAGTGTTGGCCGGCTATTTATCATCACGGTTGTTGCCTTCATTTGCTTCATAATTTCATGCCTACTTGAAACGTTCGAACAAGAAATTTATGAGCAATCATTATGAACCATAATACATAGCGCGATGCTTGCAAACAGGTTTGTGTACGCGGCGCTCAAAAACGAGCGTCGCTTGTTGCGATCGGCTAAATGATAAGATCTGTTGAAGGATGCAGTCTATACATTGCTAATATTACATGGCAAGTCATTTACTCGAACGTCAAATTGTACTAACGGTTCTTTTGGCGCGTCGAGGACTTGTTTTGCGATCACGATTTCATGTATACTTCATATTGCTGAGTGAGGGACGCTTTCTAGTTGTTGTTATTCACAGTTGCGCTAACCATTATTTTGTTCGGAACTTCGTGTTCATACCAGACAAATTTTTTCAAGTCCATGGCTTATTAATAATAGAATACGGGTAACTGGTGCATTCATTTCGTTAGTTCGATTGCTGGACGGCTTGAGACACCAGTTAAATGTAGCCCAGTTTATATAGGCGTTACCAAAATAAACCACTCTTTTTTTCTTAATCTTCGTCAAGGATACCCTCAGCAGGCTTAAGATAAGCAATCGGTTTGTGTTAGTTAGGTTTGTCTATCTTATGCTATGTGGACTGGAATCCCCAGAAGACACTGTTAGGTTACCTCAACTTTAGCTATGCCTTCGGGACTTCTATCTTTTGTGCCCACTTCGCTTCTTTCCATTGTCTTGCCTTCTTCGCTGACGTTTCTTTATCTTTCTGCCTTTTTCTTCTTAACTTGGTTGTTTTTATACGCTGGGGATCTTGTGTAGGAACACGCCTTGTGCATAGATTCCCCATTCTCCAAAGGCCATACTAAATGGTGCCGTCACTTTCGGTGAGAGATGGCCCGAGTTACTGAAGCGCTACCATCGTTACTACTACCACCTCTATTACCACCTCTATTACCACCTCTACTACCAGCCCTATTACCAGCCCTATTACTTAGACGAGGATGAAGTTTGTACGGAATCCGGTTTCTGATTTGTTCAGCTTACAAACTTACAGAGCTGCGGGGTATTTAGTGCACAAAAATGTAGTTATTTAAACATTATTGGTGATCCCATTTTCAGCATTTTAAGAATACCAAAGTTTCCTGACTGCTCAAAAATCCGAGCAAGCCTTTAGTTCACGCGTGTGGTTGCTGAGTGCTGACGTTAATTGCCTTGTGTGTTTGCATAATTATTGTTACCGCCGGTGTTACATTCTCTCCCTTTGAGTGTCCGTATATGGATGCCTGTGGAGTAGAAAATACTGTTAAAATCGGTAACCACGATTATTTCTTGTACGTTATGATTTTTTAGCCATTTTGTGGGTCCTTTGATACCCATTTCCCTAACATAGTGTGCCCATCAGCGTATATGTGACACTTGCAAGAGTAGGGGTAACTGCTAATCAATACGGGCAAATTAAAATTTTACACGAAAACGACGCAAGACGACTTGAAAGTATTACGTTTTTAACTCTTCAAGCAGTTAGCCCTGATTAATTTTCTTTTCTGTTTGCAGCAGATTTGAAAAGAAAACGAGAAAATGTGTGAAAATTATCTCCCTCCATTTAACACTCCTCGAATCTTCTTTGAGTCTTTTCTCACGCTTCTCGACTAATTCGCGGTTGCAATCTTGTGGCGGCTTACAAACCTGTTCGTCCGTACTCGGTTCCACATGAAACTTGCCAGATAGCGGTCGGTTTCCTCAACACATTAAAGTAGCTTACTTGTTAGCTGTTGTAAAATAAGGTGAAGTAGCTATCGTGTGCGTTCATTTGTGGCGATTTCAACTTTCTCCACATTTGCCTAGCGCGAAACTGATCTCTGGACAGCGACAGTAGGAATTACATAGTCCGTGAGAGGCATCTTAGCAACAAGACAGAGGAATGTGCTACGGTCTCTGTGCGCCTTCAACTGCAGCGCTTCCTGTCTCAGCAACACGCCCCCTTTTATTCTATATACCATAGTTCAATTTCGTATTTCTTTAGTGCTCGGCCTTGGATTTCCATGAGAGAGCTATGAGGGAAAATTGATGACTGGCTGGGTGTAGAGAAAAAACTTTATTTTTATTTTATTTTTATTTCTAACTACAGGAGAAAGCATAATGGCTCCCGTTCTAATGTAGAAAATTAGCTCAATTTGTTCAAGACAGTTGAAGTTGGATTCTTGTATGGATATCGTTCTTTTAGCCCAGCGTTAACCTCGTGGGGCGTTTCCTGATCCCAATTTTGCTTAGTTTAATGTTACCCCCACGTGGTTTCCATACTAACCATTTTTGAAATTTCCACGTGAGAAACCCAGGAAAAATGTTCCCGGCAGCTTAATAATATATGTTCAATGTAACAAGTTACGGTTATTAAGTCCAATAAGAGCTTGAAGTGATGCAACTGTTCGATATTGAACTGATTTAATTTATTTATGAACTTAATAATTTCATGTTTTTCTGTACCTATTAAATGAATTTTGTAGCTTATAATATTTAAACCTGCAGAAACCTCTCTGTGAATCTGCGTGCAAATTATTTGGAGCCATCGGCATTTACAAATCGTTTCGTGCTCTGTAAAATCTATCTCGGCTTTTTAACAGGCAACATTATTTTCGTACACTAATTTAGACGCCGAACAGTGGCACGGACAGTACTGTTGCAGCTATCTGTATTAGCATCAGGGGTAGCGCGTGTGTGCGTGAGGTATGAAGGGATCGCATGCCCTTCGTGAAGGGGTCCCCTCATTAAGTTGTCAGCCATGGCAACTGCGCGAGGCGGAGTTCCAAGACGTATCTCTTCCTCCATTAGTCGGTGTAATAAGGTAACTTTTTCTAAACAGCTTTGTGGGTCGTCATTAACGAGTTTGCTGCAACTGGATTTGCTTTCGTTTAGTGCTGGACATGTGTGCATTTGTCAAAATGGATATGCAGCACTCACTGAGAGAATTTTTCATCCATGAATTCTCACACGAAGTGTATTAATTTTCTTCATCGGTGATTGTATCGAGGGATTTATCCATTTCTTCTCTTTTTTTCGAATTGAGGTGAAGCGATAACACAAGTCCATTTAAAGTTCATTTTAAGCTCCTGGGCTCCATGGTGCAGTGGTGAACGTGATGGCCTCTCAGCCGAAAGGACAAGGGTTCGAGCCTCGGCTCAGGTGGGTGGGGCTTTTCACGTCACCACGGAGTACTTCCCTTGGGAAAGGAAGTTTAAACCACACATTCCTCACATCCCCCACCGCACCAGTAGTTATAAGGCATTGAAAACCCAACGGTAAAACGTGTTGGAATAATAAAGGTTCTTTTTTTTACTCTTTTTATTAATTTCGTAATGAATATGACACGCACATGTTTTAAGACTAACCTAGAATTATTTGCTGCTGTATCGCAATGCAAACGACAAACAATTTACCTAAGAAAGAATGGCCCTTTTCTCCGTTTCCTCCACTTGGACGCACTCATGAATGCCTGTGAACGCTCTCCACTAACTGACGAACTTGGGAATTAATTTCCGTAGCTAAACATTCACGCACTGCTTCCTGATTCTGATTAACACAGTCCAGTGCCTGATAGGCCTTCAAGCTAGCGACGGCTTTCATATCAGCAAATTTTCTCGTACCTTCATAGTTCTCTTGGAACACGTCAATCCATTTTCATTTTAACGATCGTTTTCATATGACATTGTCAGCTTGGGTACGGTTTCAGAAGCTGACGAGTTCGTCCCACTTCGCCGAACAGGGCATGAAAAAATGCACGAGCATTGTCTTGGATGAGCTCCTCAAAAGAACAGAATTGCATAACGTGTGGCAAAATCTAATAAGCGATGTACTTCGGCACGTCGCAGAAATCTGCTTTAGCGATGTACTTCAGCACGTCGCAATTAGTCGGGCATGCCTGAGTTTCGGTTTAATTAGGAAGGCCTTATTCATTTCTATGAGCACGCTTATCATTTGCTCTACTTCTGACCTCTTTTGTATTTTGACCTCTCTGACCACCGCGCACAATCCGTTGTTCAGGCTTCTTTAGCGCTATTGTATGACTTAATGAACTCCTCACTCATTTCTCCTGCTGTCCAGTCTTGACTAGGATAACGTAGTGCAAAGCTCAAGAAAACACCTCGTCATGTCCTCAACGATCGTCGGAAAGAACTCAGGGGAATTAAGTCAACAATCTTTCCTCTCCATTTGAATGCTCCATCTTTCAAGCGTCGAGCGGAGTTTTTGTTAGTTTTACCACATTTCGATTTTTATGTTTTAGCTTCAAGGTTTTTTCTTATTTTACAAGGTTAAGTTACTTTCAGTTCATAATTATTTATCTTGCAAACCTGTGCATCCCGCTACAGAAGTCAAATAAAAAATCGTTTCTGGACTGTTTAACTTCTGCTCGTTGAATACATTTTTCGCGATGCCTACGTAATTTTGAGAACTTTTAATACAGTTTTCTATCATCGGCTTCACTGCGCCATGATTTAATTTGGGAGTCTGTGTCTGTTTATCTTTAATTAATTCATGACCAATTTTCAATCTCAATGTTTATAATTGCACTCTTATATTCAGGATCAACCAAAAATCTTGCTCGCCTCATGCAAAAATTAGAGTATGCACATGGGCATGTTGTTTTTCTCACATTTCTGATCACTATTATTCAACACTTCACTCGCGACCTTCCATTTTTTTACACTTTGTATTCCTAAATGACATTGGGAGGCCAAGCTATAGCGCGGCATTTATTTTTTTCAAGGTCGTTCACTTTTTGAGCGCCTTCTGTTTTCGTAAAGGGCATGAACTCAGTTTCACGAGCTCCAGGGTCGTTCAAAGTCTTGGCCACCGCTGCATTTCTCTGCATTTCACGTCACAATGACCACGAGCAGCGACCGGCGCCCTGATTCTTCACCGTGACAATTTTGAGACCAATTCTCTTCCGCTCCACGTTAATTTGGTGGATTTTAGTGCGCTGCATCAAATTTAAAGTTCCTTGAGACATCCCTTGGTGCTATTCGGCATACTTAAAAGCCCGGGTGCAGTGTGGGTGCCGTCCTTGGTCGAATGCTTCTCAGAAGCTCTGAGTCGCCTCCGTCCATCCTCTTGATTGTCGGGCCCTCGGGTCCGTCACGAAAGGAACACTTCTCACGAGCGGCTATTTCTTTGAGCAATAAGGGAAATTCCCTTCTTCCTGTCAAATAATTTTGCCATGGACGACTTGACTAGCGCTTCAGACTCGCAATAGTTTCCCTTCGCTACGGCAGTGAGTGAACTAATCTTCCATCTTTATGAACTTGATGGGGCGTTGGCGGACGTGCAAATGAGAAGATGCACTCCATTAGTACGTCGTGTGCAAGGTAGTTCTCTACAATGTTACCTCAGTTCCGGTCATCTTTCTTTGTATCTCATAATTATTTTCTTGAAGCATCATCTTATTTTTAAAGTGAATCTTCGCTTCTACTCGTCAACTGTTCGTTGAGCGTAGCTGCAGCACATTCGTGTAGATCTCTCAGAAAGTTTCCCTGAAGAAATCTTAAGACCTCTACTGAGAGCAATGAAGACTGTGGACTTAATTTTTTCCTTGGTAAAAATGAGACAGCGTTTTGTGTGCTGAAATAAACAATAATTCTAGAGATATACAGGGTGTCCTATAATAAATGGAACCTAAAATGAAATGTTGAAAATCATAATTGGTGATGGAGCGGCATTCTACATAAATGGAAGTCAATAACCATAACGTACGATCGTATTCACCTATTATCAACTTTCCTGCATTGAACTTTAAAGTAAAGCATCAGGAGAAAGTGTCAATTTGGGTCATAATTTGCGGAGATGGATACCTAATTGGACCAGTGTCTTGCAACAATAATTTAAATGGTACTGGGTACTTAGACCTTGTCAATGAACATGCAATCCCAGAGATTGAGAATACCTATGTCAATTGAGTTAAGAGTTTAGTGAATGCATCACGACGCACCGGTTCATAGACTGAGTTGTAAGAACACCGTTGAGAGAAGCTTTTATTAACCGCATAGTTGCATTAAATCAAGGAACTGAGTGGCCTCCAAGATCTTCAGATCTAACACCGTGTGATTATTTTCTATGGGGTCACTTAAAAACGAAAGTATATTCTAGTCTCCCACAAAACACTGAAGAATTGAAAAAATCACTATCGAATTCAATGTACTAAAATATGATGGACAGTTAATAGACCGAGTCGTTTCATCAGTGCGAGCATATGAGCTCAAAAGTGTGTGGACTGAAATGGACGACGTGTGGAAGGAATTGGAGCTTAAAATACGTTCACAATATTTTTAATAAAATGATTTACTACATAATGGTTGTAACGACTGCTTTTCTATAACTTAGCTAAATTGTGGCGTGTACATTTTATTGTATGACTTCCCTGGGCAAACATGCTTCTGACAGCCTTCAGTAGAGTAGTTACAGGTACATACTTTCTAAGATATTTTATCGAAGCGTACAGCATTTGTTGAAAAGCGTTTAACGAAGAATATAACTGAAACTATAAAAATGCTGCGAATATTTTTTGAATTATATTATTTTCATTTTGGGTTATTTTCATGGGACACCCTGTTGTACGTCTCTGTAAATATGATTCAGGTTTCTCCTCCCAGAGAGGCTTCTTAATTATTCAAGACTAGTAGACGCGCCCCGCCAAAAATGGCGGGACAAATGTGTTTAGCCCTAGCCCGGCAACTGGCGTCTTGTACCAAGGGTATCAAAATTCGTAAGATGTCCTCTTATTTACGGTAACTCGAAATGTTATTTTCAGTATCGCTGGTACTGACTGCTATATCTGACAGTCTCTCTATTAGTTCAGGAATACGGACGCGGGAATTTTCTCCTATCTAAATCCTCAAGAGCGAGGCAGAGAGACAAATAAAGCGAGCAACAACTGTTTGTTAGTATATAATGCTGATTCCACCTGGTTTCTCAGAAAACTATTTTTAATTCATCGTGGGGAATATTTATTATATTAATTAATCACTTAACGATGAGGAGATTAGGTCGTATTCAATGATCTGGTGAAGGATCTTAATTGACCGAACAATGAGGATGAATATAGTAATCGTGTCGTATACGACCAAGGGCTACTGAATTAAATAATTTTTATTTTCATCTCGGTAATTTTCTTCATCTTTCAGGAACACGGCTTACGAGCTTTCCAGTGCTTATTAGATATATGATGTGAACGCGGGTTGTATCGCACGTTTATGCTTCTCAAACTTTACACGAAATAAAGCCTAACTGAGCTGAACATCCAATAATACTGAGATAATGAACCTGCTCGCGTACAAGATTGACAATCAGATCGAAAATACCAGGGAACTATAAAAGACTAGAAACGCATGTACATTAGCGTAAAAGGGACTCTATCGAAGGAGACCTAGACACTTTGAAGACGGGAGCAAAAGCCTTTACACCATGAAATGCTGCAAGAGAAGCGATTACACGAACACGATAAAAGGGTAATAAGTAACTGGCGATGTAGGTGAACTGTGGGCGGATGTGCCGTGCCCATGATGGAGTTAGCGGCGGAAAGATTTCAAGATTTAGGATAAATGAATAGGTGCACATCTGTGTATCTCGAGTAACATCCCACGTGGTTTGTGGATGTGAACTAAGAGTCGAGTGAAGTAATTTAAATGCGCCATATTTTATCCAGAACTTCTCATGCTGATTGCTCTGTGAGAATGTCGCACCGGAGTCGAGGAGATGCTGGCTGCCCTCTCATGGAGCTTAGGACAATCATTTTCAAGACTCGTAATTGTAACTTAGGTTGTCTATACGAGATCCTAATCCTAAAATCAGATGTATTTTGAATTGAAACTGAAATGAGATGAACAGAAGGCTTATCTAACTAATATTCTTACACAATAACTGCACTAACTATCGCAATTTACCATGAATTAAGACATTAAAAGTAGGGTGAGTAGCAGCTAGGTGATGACACGCTCTTGTTCCTACGTCGTTTTGTCGAGCTTAAGGTTGCGTAGGTGGCTCCTTAGATCGTAACTGGACTGTCTCGGTGTTTTTTTTTAGATGTAGATGATAATAATGCCTTTCTTCCTCTTTGTAGTTGAATACGTAAATTTTGGTCTCCCAGGGCGGAGATATTATTTTTCTTTTTCGAACGTGTGCCATGCATGGTCTCACCAGTATTATAAAATCGAATACATGTACTGATTCTCATGTAATCTACGTTCCCCACCCAAATTTTTTAGAGATATTTGTACGGTAATAAGAAAATTCTTGGCAATTTGATGGGCTGTCTTACATTTATTTCAACCGCTTTGTGCACCTACGGTCAGTAGTACACGTGCACACAGTCAGTAGTACACGTGCATACGATCAGTAGTACACGTGCATACGATCAGTAGTACACGTGCATACGATCAGTTGTACACGTGCATACGATCAGTTGTACACGTGCATACGATCAGTAGTTCACGTGCATACGATCAGTAGTACACGTGCATACGATCAGTAGTACACGTACACACGATCAGCGTACACACGGTCAGTAGTACACGTACACGCGGTCAGTAGTACACGTACACGCAGTCAGTAGTACACGTACACACGGTCAGTAGTACACGTGCACACGGTCAGTAGTCGAAGTGGGTAGGGCGCGCTGCTACTAGCAATAGTAGCCATTAGCCCTGCCACGCGCCATGTCTCGTCAGCTACCCTGTTCCCACTTCTGTAATTCCTGCTGGTAATTATCGTGCGCGATTTATGAAAGGCGCTTTGGGATCTAGGTACGGTATCGAAATCATAGTCGATTTTTTCGTTCTCCTTCCTTGTTCAATCATTGTCTCGCATTCGTAAGCGTGCGGCCAAAACTAAGGTAGAATATGAACTGTGGGGTCATATGAGAATATTAACTGTGGTCATATGTGAATATTAACTGTGTGCTCATATGGCTACAGAGGCCTGAAAAAGGAACTTTAAGTAACGCTCCCGTGAAATAACTAATGCGAAATACTGTTTCAGCAGCATGCGATTATACGTGCCAGAATTGCGCTGTTTACAAACATACGTAGCTTTTCTCAGGGTCTCACGAAGTCGGTACATTTTGAAGAAACATAAAATGATTTAAAAAAAAATTGTGTTCATTTTTCGAGCCCTAAATGCTACGCCACGTGAACGCATTGCGAAGTGAGTAAGAACTATGACGAGATCCAATGCTTTGTAGTGGCGGCAGGGCAGGCGGAGGAGTTGGCCAGCGTGCAAATACGGAAGAGGTGTGAATTATGTTAAGCTCCGCCCCCTCGTGGGCGCCTCCTGGCTACTGCACCGGCGCCCACCTGTGACGTATACGCGGCACGTGTTTGACGTCAAGTCCGTCCCTTGAAATTTTCCCATCGTTGTAGTTTTTTGCCAGCCTATATTAAAACTGATTTCGAATTAGTTTCCGGCCTTTTGGTCAACGCAACCTTGCACTTACGAACGTTGACTTGCATATGATGTGTCACTCTAATTCTGTTTTTTTACAAGTTATTTTCCAAAATTGATGGATTTGAAATTGTTACCCGGGGGAAATACACTGGATATACGTAATTTAAAGAACCTTTATTAATTCCAACACGCTTTACTATTAAGTTTTCAATGCCTCACAACTACTGACGCGGTGAGGAATGTGTGGTTTAAGCTTCCTTTTTCCAAGGGAAGTGCTCCCTGGTTACGTAAAATATTTTGCCTGAGCCGGGATTCGAACCCTGAACGTTCAGCTGTGAGGCTATCTCGCTAACCAGTACGCCATAGAGCCCACAATTATGGTTTTGTTTTCCTATACTCCTCAGCAAGATGAAAAATATCTTCATTGGAAGTGGGAGAGCCTCGACCCACTGCGTTTCAACTTAGCTGATGTAATTGAAGGATGGAACACTGAATGATGATTAATTTTGAACGTGGTCTTATTTTCACGGCCATTGCCTCTCATTATGGAAGACAGAGTGACCTGACCCACTTCTGGACCAGGATGTGGGGCACTCATAACTTCCAACGAGGGCGCTCAGAACGTTGACGATGTTCAGGCCCCCTCCCCCCTCCATGGCAGGCCCTCTCCCCCCTCCCTTTCTTTCGAACAACACTTTGCCTCTTTTCCACGAGGTGGCCCCTCAGGAGCATAGGACAGGCAATAGAGTTTGGTTAGTTAGGTTTGTCTATCGTATGCTATGGGGACTGTCGTTCCCAGGCGGCACTATCAGGTTACCTCAGCTATCGATTGGCGTTTGGGACTTCTATCTTTCGTTCAAAGTTGGCCTTTTGCAGTTTTTATACCTACTTTCCTATCTCTTCATCGCCTTTCCTTGGCACTCATTCTTAACTTATCGTTTCTATGCGCAGATGATTCGGCATGATTCGCTGCGCATAGATTCCCCGTTCTTTTTAGTCCCTACTAAATTGTTCCATCACCTCGCTGTCTTGAAATCACATTTCACGAGGATAGTAAGCGTTAAAATAACTAATATTCCAATCTAATATATTCTACGAAAAAGCGGTGACAGCAAATAGAAACACAAATCGAATTCTATCTAACAAAATTTTAACCAAATGTCATGAAATGATCCTTGCGTAGATGATTTTTGAAATCTTCTTACGTAACAGATTTGGTTTACGCTGAATAAATGAAACGAAACAACTCCATTCTCATATTGTTTCCAATAACTTACCATGTTGTGATGATAAATTGAATGCTTCTCGAAAAGCGTTTTAAAATTAGTATGTTGTAAAAAGCACGCGGAATATTTAAAAAAAATTGTTGTTGAGGGTTCGTGAGCCCGGAGGGCTGTAAGAGGGTAGG
>VOMN01037550.1:0-15362 GCA_014899125.1 Orchestia grillus
CACAGCGAGGCATGAGGCGGGGGGCAGTGCCCCCTGAAAACGCGGCAGTGTTGGCCCTATGATAGGCCTGCGCTCCGACATGGGCTGCGGGGACCAGGGCCGGGCGAGCCCTCAGGAGACGCGTCAGGATAAAACCTTCGCACCAACGCTGTGGTTACGACGCTGGAAAATTCACTCGCACTCTGCTCAGGATCACAACGTTACGAGGTAGTTAGGTCAATAGCATGCTCGATGTATTACCATGATTTGAATATATCAATTGGGGCTTGTAGTATTCAGTCCACTCTAGCCTTGTTCCTCAGCATTTAGAGAACAGGGAATTGTGCAGGTGCATCGTTACGGGAGAAGCTGATCACCATCAGTGTATTGGATAAAGAGGTTGCAGTAAAATTGCTTGCAGTGCGAAGGGTACCAACGGAAGAGTTCGCAATGGTGCAACAGTAATACACAAATATAAAACGAACTTGGCTCAACATGGGAAAAAACCCAAATCCAGTCTGCGGGAGCATGTGAAGTGCACAGAGAGCAAACCCCTTGAGTACAGCAGCAGCAGGAACACCAGCAAGATCCGTTGCTGCAGTAGCAGCAGGGCGGTAGTTGTAGCGTACTACCTGGCGCCCACCGCGGCACTTACAATGGAAGCAATACTTGACGCACAGAGGTATCAGTCGCGGCAATAACGCCCTAGGAAAGGCAATAGCGAGCGTTATCATGGTATGGAAGGCCATAGCTGAGCGTCTAAATGAGTATTGAAGTGCCTGAACCCTTGAGGAATGCAGGCAATTAGAGTTAGCAGCAGCACACCGCCGCCTTCCCGCGGCGCGATGCTCGCCCCAGCTGGTGACATAGAGGTACGTCAAGGAGCGGTTCTGCGACTACTTTCACACGTACAAGGCTACTGGAAGCGGGAGTTGGAGGCACATTAAATAATTCGAAAAGCCCACATAAATATGAGTATTAGCAATACTAGAATTGGAAATACTTGTTAAAGCTGCCGACGGAGGTCAAACTCTGACAATTAATTTGAAAGTGATGAGCTTCAAATTTCAAGTCCCTTCAGAGCCGAGGCTTAGTCAAGCAAGTGAAGGGGGTGCAGCGTCGGAACCTGCTAATTGGGGATCAACGTCCTGGTAAATTTGCTGATCAGAGAATTCCGGGACAGCATGTTTTCGATATGTTCTCGCGATGGACGCTTGGAGACTTCGAAAATTAGAGATCTTCAAGCCACTCGTACCCTCACTTCTCAGTTATATATTGCTAATTGTGCTTATTATATAGCTTTCATCAAAATTGCATGACATGCCAATAGTCACAAAATATAACCTCCAAACAAGTCAGTGAAGCAAAGTGCAGATATTTGGTAAAAAGTTTGGTTGCAGCGTACACCGAAGACCAGAGGAACTGGGTCTAGGAAGAACACATCGGCAGGGAGCACAGCGGACACATCGGCAGGGAGCACAGCGGACACATCTAGACACACTGTGCATCTGAAGGCCCGCGCAGCCGCGGCGACTGAAGCAGAAGAGCAAGATCTCGTTGAAAAACAGGAGCGACTAAAGCGTGGTCAGGGACCCAGTTAGTGCTGTATTTACTCTGGGGTAAGTCATACTGAGTTTTTTCTTTAGTGCAATTAGCTGGCGAAATCTCTTTCGGTACATTTATCTCATGGAACTGAAACCGTGCTGATTTTTTAGTACAAGTAGCGAGCACCATAACAAATGAATTCGGTTAATTATGCAAGGATTTTCAATCGAATTGTGTCAGATGTCACTTCTCTACTCGGGAAATAATTAATACAACACGAGACTCGAAGCTCTATTGAACGTCGTGAGGAGAATCCGAATCTGCGAACCGCTCAACGCTTGAAAATAATTTACACCTGTGATGAAGCAAGTCACGGAGCGCAGAACGAAGCTTAAACAACGCGAGCACCACAGGATGCTGACACAACTGGTCCCTGAGGGGCTGTTGCGATGCGAATGTTCGATGACAGACCCAAAATTCGCATCATGGCTCCCTGCAGGGCAACAACACGGAACGCTTAATCTTACTTCGCAGTTTTCGAGCTGATAACAACCAGCAGGCATCGATAGCGAGGCTTGCGAAACTCCAGCCAACACCTGATGCTGGACAAGCGTTCCAAGAGAAGGGAAACAGCATCCAACACCTGATGCTGGACATGCGTTTCAAGAGAAGGGAAACTGCATCCTACACCTGATGCTAGACGAGCGTCCAAGAAAAGGGAAACTGCATGAACGACTCGATGAGGGACCATTTCATTTTCATTAACTATCATGAATATGTTAAAAGAAAAAGCTCTAATTTCAACTGTGGTGACGGTCATGGATAGTTTCTTCCAGGAACACAAATCCAGTTACTGTTGAATAATATTGCTGGAACCGGACAAGTGAACGAAGATTGAACTAACCGTCAACAATGCTAAATGGAGCCTTTACATTACAAGTACACTAAATTCACAAGAGAACACGCTGGCAAAGTGAGTCATAAGCTGGTCATTTTATAGCGCAAAAGTGGAAAACACGTGCACAAAACTAGCCCCGGGATCACGAAGAAGAGCGTAATCTGGCGGAGGGTCCTCTACTAAAGCAAGGCACCACCCCAGCCGCCGGGGGCTCACAGGCCCGAGCACCTGATTGCTCTTTAACTAAATCTTGACGGGCAATAAAGCGACCATGGACGATAAAGCGCGTCCAGTAACAGCCAATTATGGTGCGTCTCATCACAAGCACATAACGGCGGCGGCGGCATCAATCCATCCATCGAGATAATTACGCAATCAACTTTATGACTGGCGACCAGCTCGACTCAAAAGCAAGGGCCATTGATGTCGTTTGTCATGAATTCGTGTAGCGGGACAAAATGTTCTGTGGTGGCCACATGAATTGACCGCGGCCGTGTGGACTGCTCACCAATAAATATTAATGCATAATAGATTGAGAGCCGCGTCCTCCTCAGAGCGTCACATAATGAACGTAGCGTTGCTCAATGGTGCTACACTCAGACTCCCTTCTGAACTAAAATGAATAACTCGAATCAATGCATTCAAAAACTATGAAGCAAGAGACAGTGACAGATTTAAGTTATTTGCATAGAATATTTTTTTAAACGTATTTATTGTCCGTAGTGGCTACAAAAAGATTTATTCAAGGCTTAGAATTTCGTCCTTGACGTAGCAAAGTTAACAAAAAATATCAATTTTAGGCATCAAGAAAAAAACTATATCAGAATAATCATTCGCTTGCGAGAAGAGTATTCCAGTTACATTTTTTCAATCACTAATGGACTCATGTTATACAAAGTTATTCATGTTATACCCATGTTATACAAAGGGCCATGTTATACAAAGATTATACGACGGTACAATCCTGTCTTTTATAGATGCATAATGTTTCTAAATACCCGGGAAATTTTACCGTTATGAATATCTAGAGAGAACAAAATATTCAAAACTGCTTTACCGAAGTGCCGGGAGAACAAAATTCAGCTTTTGTTTTCCAGTACAAAATGAAAGGCCAAAACTCGACAATGGAGTTAAATCTTAGCGAAAAAGAAAATCAGTCAACGAGATGTTGGCTTGCATGAGTTGGTCAGTAATAAGCGTTGGACAACTCCTGAAGTGCGCCAATTTCCAATACAGAACTGACGGGAATGGACTCGTCGGTGCATCATCCGAGGAGTCGAAGCACTTGATCATTGAAAATCGAAATTATTTCACTAGACCTGATCAAGAAGAACGGTAAACCAATGTTAACACCGAAGGACTTTTGTTAGTCATTCGATGGAATTCGAAAACTGAGGACTTCCCACAATGTAAACCCACCTGTAAGTCGCTCTGGCCTAACCAAGGCTCTCCTGGGGGCACTAGTCCCCATAGCATAGAATAGACAAACCTAGTAAACCTACCCCTATTGCCTGTGGCCTATCCTATGCTCGGAGGGGTCCCCTAGAAGAAAGTGATGCTTTCTGTGCTTCCAACGCAGAAAAGCTTTTGATGCAGCGTAAGAAGCGGGGACCAAAACCTCATTCGCTCGATAAAAAATAATAGATCTATTGTTCCCAAAACTTGAAGATGAAGAAGAAAAGAAGAAGACTGAAAAAGCCAAACTCAATACGATAAGGAATTACTGCAAATCGAATGATTGTTCCTGTTCAGCTTTCAATGCTGAGAGTAATAAGAAAAATTCGACTCAATCAACAGGGAATTTAAGGCGGAAAATATCATAAAATAAGTCACTTTTAACCTACATAGATTGAAAGGATTTGTCCAGTACCAGTGCCGTATAAATTACGATCATAAATTCCTAACGCCCCGCAAGGAAGGCCAAGAAATATTCATATCAATCACCAGGAAGGCCTGAAGAAAACAATAAGTGTTCAGGAAGACGACAGGTCGATCAATTTCAAGAGAGCTTCCAGGGCCCCTAGAGGGAGCAACGTGCCGCCACCGCCGCCGACCTAATGAGAAGAAACTTTGCGAGCGGCCTCGCCACCAAAACTTGCAAGAATTCAACTAATTGCACCGCTAATTCTACCTTAATGCGAGACTATTTACCAGGAAATCTAATTACTGAACTGAACGTGCGTGCATGAATCCTTGCAATTGCACTGTGAACATACACCTAAGTATCTCTCGAGAAGTTACAATACAAGAACAATATCCCTAAAACAAGGCAAAATAGGCTTTCATGGGTATATTGATCTTCTCAGCCCATCACAAACTTCATATGGAAAACATTGTGTCATTGAGATTCAACAGTTCAGCGTCAGTCTGTGTATCCGATGGTAACTATTACAAATTAATCAGTTTTAGGGAGCAAAAAAGGTGTTGACATAGTTTGATTTGTATTTGCAGAACGTTTTACACTTCTTGTTACAATAAAAAGCATCTTTCAAAACAGAATAGATTTCATTGAAGTACTTTGAAGGACTAAGAGAAAAATATATCTCTTGTGATTATCTGCCTTCTTTTTAGATCATTTACACTCGTTGCATAAATGAGACTTGATACTTAATAAACAGTAAAAATATAACTGTTACATTACAGGTAGAATATTTCAAAAATTTGAAATTTGCAAGGAAATCAAGGAACTTTTTCTGCGGCATAGTTACTGCCGAGATTTGTGAACATGCACCGAGAAAAACCTCAACACACCTGGGTGTGACAACCTCAACACACCTGGGTGTGACAGCCTCAACACACCTGGGTGTGACAGCCTGAACACACCTGGGTGTGACAGCCTCAACACACTTGGGTGTGACAGCCTCAACACACCTGGGTGTGACAACCTCAACACAACTGGGTGTGACAGCCTCAACACACCTGGGTGTGCCAACCTTCACTCGCTATCTGAGGGCTGTGACGGCAGGCAGCAGGCGGCGTCCACGGGTGCGCGTGGCTATGTTTCCCAGTGCTAAAACACGGCTTTGAGCGTACTCTCATACTCTCAGTAGGGAGGTGTTACATCAACTTAATATATTTGTAGATTGGTTCAGATTTACATCAACCTGTTCTTCAGAAGCATAACTAAACGTATGCCAGTATACTTTTATAATACATATTTGCAGGCTAGATTTGTGAGAGGAGTTTACCCTTCATTATATTGTTAAAAATACATCGCATTGCTCCGCAGTGCATGTGAAACCGAGCAAATGAGAACTGTATCTACAAGGTCAGAAATATACGGTAAATAAAAGTGTTTGTAGTGAGCCTCGCCGTTGACCTGTGACTAACAGTGATAAAAAGTTAATACAGAATTTGATCGATCGAGTGACCAGAAGTACAGAGAATTCAATGACGCATGCTATTTCTCAAATGAAAGCGTACACTACGCTCAACTTCAGAGAAATTTCAAGCATAAAAATTAATTTCGCAGCCTCAGAAGAATGCAGGCATTTCTCATGCTTAAAAGCAACGGTAGCACGTCATGCTTGTTGCAAGATGCTTTAGTGCAAATCAATTTTTACGACTTAAAACAAGCGCAAATGATGCATGGCAGCTGCGGTCCAGCTCGCAGCCCTGCTCCGCTCACAGCTCAGTCTCTGCGATGACGTTCAGCTCTCTCTTGCATGCAGCTTCATAACGGAAAAATTAAAGCCGCATCATCATCTCTGGTAATTGGGTATAAAATTCTTCTCTTTTACTCGTAACTCGCCATTACGAGCTCTGCAAATTACTCGAATTTAATTTAAAGGCACAATACCGCCATTTCAGCCCACGGGACGCTCGACGTTCATGAAAGCTTCAACCAAACCCAGGATCTCGCTCGTCCACTCGAATAATGAGCTGTTTATGAACTCAAAACTAATTATATGGTAAATTTGGCTGCAAATTGAGTTCATTAGCGAGTACGACACCACTCTCAGCGATGTTTACCGCTCATGCAGTCACATAAAGTTACAGGCATCGGATTAACAAGATTTTGGGCTACCTGGTAACGACCATTCAATTTTCTCTATCCTAATCGGTTCTGGTTTCTAAATATTATCTTTAATGAATGTAATTGCTTTCTAAAATAGGAATAATTCTTCTCAAACCAACCTAGAAGGCCCAGTACAATTTTTTCCCTTTCAATAAGCGACGGGAAATGGAGTTCCACACAGAAAATCTAACTCAATTCGCTACGCAAAGTCCACGTCTCACATGCGACTGGGGCACACAAGGACACCGCTTGGAGCGCGAGTTGAAAAACAAATACAAGTTATACGTGTAAATGCAAAAATAATAAAAAAAATAGTTTCGCGCTTCAGATTTTTGTTGGGCTAAAATCCATGAGAGATTAATAGAAGTGCTCGGTGGGTAGACCCCACATACTGCGTCTACCCACCGAGCACTGTATGTGAGAGTGGCTGAGCACGCNACATAATTCAGAAACTAGACATAGCACAAGAAACATCGTCCAAGGGGACGTACTGTTTGCTGACGGCAAGTTAGTAACCAAACGGCCATTGATAACTTCTGTATTAAGAGGCCAATGCAGCTTGGAAGATGGCGAGCTGCCATGCACTCTACTTGTAAGTCCGAGTTCTTAAATGCAAGTTTTTTGGTAAATTTCCATTTGTTAAATGCAGCTACTTCGGTGAAAAATGAATCGCAGCCCAAACAAAACCACCTAACAATATGAAGATGATGTGTACAAGTTGGTCCTCCAGACAATATTTCTTGAGAAATTTCACAAAAATAGCAGCTGCAGGACACTTGTTAATTTTTAAAAGAATTTATCCAGATTAGAGATATTTATCAATGAACTTCCGGACGATATGTATTTAAAGAGTCCTCACCCGAATATGCCCTCCACACTCAGAGCACTTGATGGTGTAGCCCACGAATGACCCTCGCTTCACCAAATGAAAGAAACATTCGGTCAACAAGGACCAAAATCTCGGTACACTGACCCTAAAATATTAGCAATACTGAACAGATAGAGCAAGCGATGATGCATCAACCAAAAGCCGACTTACACTAGCGATTTATTAGAAGAAGTTAGGCCCGACACGCATTGCTGTGTCAAATTTGACCAGTACGGCGGTACCAAGCGCACTCAACCTCAAGACCAAGCGCTCGATCTGCGTCTCCTGCCCAATAAACTTCCACCAAGCCGATAAAAACCAGCTCATCCGACGCATCAGTTTGCTATTTCTGCACCAGTTAAACTTCCTGAAACAGAAGCCGACTACTCCTCCGCTGGCTGCGCACACCAGGGAACAATTAGAACAGATTATCGACCAAATCAGTGAATGCCAGGCTGCAACATTCACTGAATTCACTTTTTGGTGTTTGCGCTGGAAACTGACTATCACAAGGCAGAATAAATGAACGGTGATTTTTACAGAATTGAGTTATTAGAGTTTCAAGGTCAATGGCACCGTATTCATCCGCACACAAACTAGAAGTAATGGTCGAAAGATACCTGAAACTCATTCAATAATTACTTCCCCCCTGAAAGGACACACTCGTTTGAAATCGACAACTGAAGAGGAAAAGAAAAAGGTAGAGCAGGGAATGAGCTCGAACAGGTCTGCCAAAATGACACGTCGTATCATTCGTCATTATGCGCAAGGGTGACGCAATTGTAGAAAGCTTGCGAAGCGCACTTCTTCGCGTAACAAATGTGACAGATGATCCCCTAATGATTCGAGTCAGCCCACACACATTCTCAAAATCAATGTTCCTGAAATTAAGACGAGGATTTCAAGACGTTGCAGGAAAATTCAGTCTGAATTACAGCGCGTTACGAAGTTCCCGCAGTCTCTTGCCTCGGAGAAGTGCTAGATACGCGACTTTCAGGAACGAAGACGCTACGCAAGTGGAAGTAAGAAATACAGTGTAATGAGGTACAGATAAGTCCTTATTAAGCACCGGCGTTTTCGCAGTTTCTTGACCTTTTTGCAGAGTTCACTGGTCAGCAGTGCAGTGGCGCAGTCAAGTCTGCTTTGGGGACCAAAGTTGCTGCCGAGGGCAATTAGTGCCGAGATCTGCAAGCCGCCACACACCATTGTCTCGTCTATAAAAATAATCTGCGTAAAACTGCCAGAATACGCCAGAGAACAACCATCGATGCGGACTACCTGAAGTCTCCCGCGTCACCGAGCTAAATTTTAATAGGGGTAGGAAGGATGTAAAGGAAAGAATGCTATATTAGAGTACAAAATTCCATTGAGGTGTAAGTTTAATGTCCACACCAGCAGCAGACCCCAGACACTTGCTAAGCAACACACGCAGGGCTTCACTCCCGCGCGCCACTCAAGGGTTCCAGCACCTGTGCGCCAAGCCTCAAAACAATCGACCTCGACCGGATGCATTACTCCAAGAAAGATAGCTCTGAGTTCTGGATGCTAAGATTAATACAGAAGTAGCGCACAAGTGTCAGATCTATGCTAAAAGCCCTTCATTTATTTTTAGAATCATTTTGAAGTGATTGATCAAAATACTGCTACATTTATTCAATACTCTGCAATAATTCGAGAGAATAATCATCAGAAAAAAGCTCCATTAATCTGAACGAGTGGGAACACGACACACGATCATTTGTGTTATTCGTGTTGTCGACTTCTTTCTCAGCGGAACACCTCCATGAAGGTAGCAGCAGGAGCCAAATAAACAACCACAATTATTGGAAGAAGCAGTATTTCTGCCCCACGGAAGTCGCAAGCAGCCTGAAATCTGCCGCTCGTTCCCCTCAACGCAGCAGCGGAGAGAAGTTCTTATATCACCTTCATTGAAAATTCCCCAAAATGAGAAGAAAATTGTTACAAAACTAATCAAGTCAGTTTGCAAACCGTTTCACAGACCAACTTTATTATCTATCTATAAAGCTAAATCTGCCCTGCGGTTAAAGAATTCTAATCAAATTATCATAAGTTAAACATCTAAGCTAAATAAGAACAAAAAAGTACATATTTTATAAAATAAAGGTTGATTCGTCAGTTTGCGCTGCCTGAAAATTGGTTTCTGAGTAATGAGACAGCATGAGGGCGAAAGAGTGAAACTAATCCTAATATTTGAAGTCTCCCTGCATACGAGGGGAAGAAGTCAGTTTTGCAGGACTCCATGAGCTCGTACCTGCACAGCCCTACACCTGCACAGCCTCTCCCCGTTTCAAGTCGAGGATTTCTTTCGTCCGGCCACGTAACATTTAGTTTTATTCTTGTTTTATTTTGTAGCATGGATCGTACTTCGAACGAAACGCGCTATTTAGGAAAATGTTTACCTTATTTCTGAATACCAATAACTATTTTGACATAAAGTCGATTTCAAAACGCTTGGTCTCTTCAAGTGCGGAAAATAGTTCTTTTGTGTTAGTTATATTTCTTTTCGAATTCAATATATGATTAGTTCTACGCATATTTTTCTCAAGAGAAGTAAAAATTGAGCCAAATTGGCTGCACCCACGAAAGCTTATAAAACAAATACTAATTTTATGTAAGCTCCTAATGAAAAACATTACAGAAATTTAGTTATTTGAAAATATTTCTGCCTGATTTGACATCACGTCTGTTTCCAAAATCACTTATAATTTCGACGCCATTATCATTCTCGCACTTCTTACCGTTAGTTGGCAGTTCGGAAAGTTCAGTTCGAGCTTATTTTTCGGCTTTATATTCGTATTTTTGGAGGCTTTGTGGAATAATGAGTTTCGACATCAGCTGACCATGCAGAAAGCAATTGTCTGCTCCTGATGAGTTTCTCTAAAGAAATGCACCCTTCATAGTAAAAATTGTTTTCGGCAAAGAAATTCTTCAAATGAAAATACAACGATTCGGCTGTCCAAGTAAGTAAATAAGTCCTCGTAAAAGCATCACATATATCGCGAGTCAGAAAATTATTTTCCCCACTAAATAGGAGCAACTGAGCTTAAATCTCGATAATATTCAGCAATTCACTAATATCCAGATGCGAGGTATGCGCTTTTCTGAGACAGCACGGACGAAGATAGAGAATAAACTTCCAGTCTTTGCTTAAATTTCGAAAGATTCTAAATCAAGTTCGCAAAAATAATGCCAAGACAGAAACATCACATAAATTTTGCGAGGTGGAGTCGGGCCCAAAAGACAACCAAATAGACAAAATCAAAATTAAGTCAGTTATGAGAGCCGACGTCATTGGACTGCAAAGAACATGGCTGCGTCGGGCCCTGATTTAAAGCTGGGCTGCTGCACCAATAACAATATTGTTCCAACTTATGACAAGCAGGGCAGTAAATTCCTGTCCACAAACGCCGCTAACTAATTGACGAGCCTTGGAGGAAGAAATTCTAATGGATGACCGTAATTTTCGACAGCTACCCTCATCGCTGTACATCTCATCGGTAAAGGTCATTGCCTCTTATTCTTTCCTTGCAGAACATATACTTGATGCATTTTATGGCAGACAAGTAATTTATCGACCTGCTGTTGATCAAATTTTGTATTGTTGCTCCTGACAAGAGTTGTTTAGTAACTCATTTTCTCCCTAAAGAAAAAAAAATGCACATTATTCCAAAAAACTTTGCTGTTATATTAAAATTGCATTATATTCATAACTGCTATTATTTTAAACTTAACAAAACCGAAATTTCATTGAGCTTGCCACAAAAGCCGAGTTTTAGCATCAAAATTTCTTGTCTAGTCACACAAAACTGGGAAATTGCGGCTCGGGCAGGAACAAGACACGAGTGAAATTTGGTGAGGTGGTGTCATGTATGGGCTGAAACTCGAGTCCAGTCCTACTTGATGTCTTATAGTTAATTGATAACATATTGCCTACTCTTAAAGGTGTTGCCAAACTACGACTTCACTGCCGACACATTAATTTCAAAATTAGATCTTGCTACGCGCGAGCAAAGCTGCACCACGAATGTTAGAACCAAGCACGAGCAAAGAGAACTCGACTAAGGACGATAGCTACGTCTTCCAAGTTGCATCCTGAATTGACAAAAGAAAATATCGACGAGGCGCGCGACATCCAAGCCATGCATCGAAACCACACGGGGTATGTGTCAGTTAATGTCAGTTGAACGTGTGTGTTATACGTCATACGCTAGCAGCAACGAGCCATGCAAGTGTCGGAAGCCGATATTTAGGCTCACGTAAACGTCTGGCATGTAGACCCTGTGCAACATAGCCCTCCTTCTACGCGGATAGTGAGTTCGAGGGCGCACAACGGTAATTTGAAGCACATGAACACCTGCGTTGTGCTCACTGTTTCGGCCAGTCTTTGATGAGACTGTAGAAGTGTTGTTCGAAGGCCCAGCTCACTCATAAAACCAAAGGGGCAAAAGTGCAACAGGCTGTCGAAGGGAATGCGTTGTCTGAAAAGCAGCCTCGGACCCGTCTGGTCGGCAGCGCGACTTAATCACTTGACAGCTCTAATTGCTTTTTCAAGGCTATCAAATCCAATTGACAACTTTTGGCGACGCAGTGCAATTCTTTTGCCATTTCGAACGGCCGCTGCACATCCCCCAGCAGCACTCACGGCAGCGTAAAGGATGGCAGGAGCCGAATCTCGAATTTTATTCTCGACAAATGGATGGCCCCAATAAAGCCTTACGTTCAATAACCACGCCAGAAATAGAACATTTTTGAGAGAACTAGGATCAGCCACGGCAGCAATCAATCATTCAAAAGAAGGGAACGGAAAAATATTACTCAATTAGCAAGAATTTTCAAAACATTTCCAGAAGAAATCGAATCAAATCGTTCTCAATCTCCCAAAAAAAGAAAAAATATTGTACTTCGACAACGTACAATATCAGTTCGTCTGTAACATTTTTATCGCCGATCAGAAGTACCAATAAATGTCTATAACCTCTAATTCGCAAACAATGTGCAGTTCATTGATCTGTGTTCCGAAAGTGAGGAAAAGCCTACACGTTCACGAAGTAAACACTCGTCACCTATTGTGACTCAGAGAGCTACAGGGCTCTAAAGCGTAGTCTGACTGGCTTGTATTACAGTTCCATTATTGGATACACCGCAATCCCGCACAAATTATATCGTACCTTCAAACGAAGAAAATGACGGCTGGAATATAACGAATCGATATCTATCTATCCAAGTAGTACTCCCTACAAGAAATATCTCGTTTCTCATTTGGTTAGGGTTTTAATGGAATACCTATTGTCAATAATGAAAAAAAAATGATATTTTGCCTTTATTTCCCGTTTCATTTAATACATTCAAATAGAAAAACAAACGGAAATTTCAAATAATGCTCCATACTTTGAGTTGGAAGTGTTGTGATCTGTTGTCGACCAGAGTATCCTAAACATTCGTATTTTGTCACTAATTATATTCTCTCTCTGCCATCGAGAAACGAGATTATTTATTCTTCATCGATAAAAACTTACCAACCATAATACAAAAAATTGTTGACAGCCAATTTTACCATTGATTTGAGCCTGAAAGTTTAACTACTTAAAAGTATGCTTAAGTGTTTAAAAATGGTAGGCAATGAGTGACAGATACGGCGAATATGGAGGATGTGGTCGAGTCTCGCATCTCAAGTCGGAATTTCTGCAATGCCCTCTCTGCCACATGTGGCCGTGCATTATCGTGCAGCAGAATCGGGCCGCGCCGATTCGCCAATACACCTTTCATTACTTCGCTTACAAATGGCGTGAGATGGCCGCAGTACTGGCACCAAGAATGTGAGACATTTCTCTGACGTGGATTTTACTGAACAATTACTTCCTATTGTTCATTGTGAAGACTGCATGACCGTCCTCCTCCCTCTGCACCTTCATTGCACTTATCACCATTACGGAACTTTTAGAACCATCTCCGTGCTGACCAGTCACTGTGGACCCCTCACCCCACGCTCTGTTTACACTGGCACCAGTTTGGCAGACAATATGCCCAGGTTTGAATTCATGGAAAAAAGAGAGAGAACATAATTCACCTTTTTTTGTTCATAATTGAGGGCTGCTATGGTTCAAGAATGTCAAAAGAAGCTGAAGATTACTTAAAAAACACACATTAATTATCAGGTATACCTAAATTTCCCTAAAATTTTCTATGAATACTATGCTTAAATGGAATTTACAAGCATAGTACTTAGATTGGCAATTATTTTTGACAATCGAGTAATTTTTCACAGACATACAGCTATAACAAACGCAAAAGCTTTAATGCAATTTCGAAATTTAACTCGGATGAACTCTGTTGATAAACATTTATCTTGCGATGCAGTCTAAATTCCAATTTAAATACGAGACATTCTCCCGCATAAGTAATAAGGTGACCATGAGCAAGCGAAGTCAGGAAGGATGCAGCCGTTGCCCCACACTACAACTCGCGGGTTGTGCTCACCTCGGTACCCACCAGTCTCACTATGGAACCAACAATGCATGAATCACTGATGTACATTTTTGTGCAGCTCTTTGTACTTCCACGCTACTGAAGCGTTGCGTTCTGCTCAACGCAGGCTCACGTGATGATGGCACTTGTACACGAAAACGGCTCAACTCGCAAGAGAAACGTATCAAAAAAATTGTGGATGGGCTATTATTTGACACGTCGACACGTGGTGACACACGTGTATCGACTCTGATTTTCTTTAAAAAATCAATTTCAAAGCTAAGGCTCACAAAATAGTACCACATTCAAGACATAAGAACTGAAACATATCCAATTAATAATTTTATCTATCTATCTATGTAGTATAATACTAAAAGACTGGTCGTCTTGCTTGTTTGAAGCCGTGCACAGAAGTGAAAATGTATACTTATGTCATGTAAAAAAAAAGAAAGGAATTTAAGTAGGGTAAGTTAGTAAAGTGGATACGGGAATGAAGGATTTGTCTGTCGGCTCCGAGATATTCGAAATTTATACTCTTCGTTTAATCCTGTATTGTGGATACCGACTTAACTGCATAGGATATATTACTGGATACGGTTTGATTTTGATAAATTTTATTTGACCCAACGGGTCACGGGTTGTCTTGTAATTTACTAAAATGTAATAAAATATTGTTCAAGATGAATTAGTAAGATTGAAATGCTTGACCAAATGAAAATATTTAACGAAATCCTACAGAGCAATTCTCATCACACAGGATTTAGCCAGCTTAGCATACGCTCGAAGGGAAGTGCAGTTATGATGAGAAGCAGCTCGACAACACTAACAATAGAGAAATGTTGCATCCCTATAAAATACAGATGACATCTCTACAAGAAGTTTTCCCGTCAGAAACAGCTGTGCTTGTGAAAAGCCAATGGGAGTCGTCATTTAACCTCTCTCAAGCTTCAACTTTCAGGCGAATTAAGAATCTTCCAGAATAAGTTCTGCTAATTACAACTACCGCACGTGGGTCCGCACGTCCCACACTGGAAGTTATACTTTCTAAATTGGGAACAACAACCAAGCTTCCATACACGATGAAACAGACGTTATTTGACTGCAGGAGCAATAGGAGTACATGAAAATTCAATAAAATTTGGAATATTTAGTGTAGATTTGGTATGAAGAAGGAATATTTCAAATATCCATCCACAAAAAGCTGAACAGCACTACTAATTCAGTTTTTTCTTTGTGCCACTGTCTACAGTCAGTGCGTCTTGTAATACAGAAAAGAAATCAACCGACGAGAACTAAACAGAAGTAAAAACAAAATCAAGAAGCAAATGGTTCCTGAGGAGTGGAAAAATTATAAACTTAACGATCAAAAACGGAATCCATATGAACTCTTTTGGCAGCAGCCGCTATGCAGGAAAGTACTTGAACGTGCCGCCTGACCGGCCGAGCTCGCTGGACTGTCAGCTGAAGTTGAAGCCAACGCAAAAAAATTCGGCTTTCTCCATCAACGTCAGTACCAGCACAAACAGCCGTACCTGCACGAAAGTCGGTACCTGCACGAAAGTCGGTAC
>VOMN01037555.1:0-31668 GCA_014899125.1 Orchestia grillus
AAGAAAGAATCTTTAAAGAAGAAATAAAGAAGAGGTGATTCATCTGAACTTCAAAATGACTTGGAAGAGGCCGCGACAAATGTATGAAAAAAATACAGTTGAGCAATTCTTAGGAACGAGTGATTCCATTCTCGCACACCATGAGAAATTCCTTTGTCGAAAAATATTAATGTTAGAATAGTCTAAATTTTACCAAGGTGAATTCAGAGAAGCCTGTACGTTTTGAGACGCTGTACCTTGGTCTGCCTTTGGGGAAAATTAAATTTGGGTGGAGTGTTAAACCTTGTGTCGGATATTTATTACAAAAAAGAACTCTTCTATGGCATCGCTAAATATCGATTCTTGAAAATACCAGGAGCGAAATATGTCATACTGGTAATATGTGTAGTTCTGAACGATAAAAGTAGTCTTTGATATCCAGATCAGCTGCAACAATGTAATGCCTAAAAAATATGCCCAGAAACTTTTTGTATAGATAGATTGGCGACGTTTATTCAGTTTGTTGGTAAAAAAAGTTCAAAATACAAGTGATAAAAAACGCCCTTCTGGTAAGTACAATAGCTGCAGTGCGATGCTAAGTTATTTTAACTGTTTTTTTTTGCCATCATAGTTTTTTATGACAAATGCAGCTAAATTCGCTGGTGTAGAAAACCAAGCAAAAAATATTGTGTTATTGACAAATATTCATTTGGCGTGAGTTTCAGCCCCTATTATTGATCAATCTTTCAGTACTATGACAAAACGTGTAATAAACGGTCACACTTTGAATCGATAAGAGCTAGAGCGCTCAGTTGAAAATGAACCAACCAAATAGAGGAACTATTTTGTTACCACTTCAGTTCACCAAAAAAGTGATCATTCTTTCAAGTGCTCCAAAAAATGAAGCACTCCATAGCAGCGGTGCTTAAGCATTTCTTAGGGCAAGATGCTACCGCACGAAAAAAAACATTCCATTTGAATCTGAACCACTTTTTCCAGCCCCAGAAGTTCGCCTTTGATCATAGCAGGTATTCAGCATAAAAAGTTTAGGTTTTTAGGGAGACGGTCTTACATCGTTGTTAATCTGATATCAACAGCCGTTAAATTTAGCGTAGTAGAACTCCCTTCTTCTCCGTATCTGTGTTTTTTTTCAAGCATTCATAGTGAATTGGAACGTAAAATAACGTCACATTTTGAAAAATATTCATTACCGAATTAGAGCTTAAATTCATGTTGTTGCGTGCAGAGTATACTTAACTTATGTACACCTTCGAATATATTAATAGCCGTCTTGTATTTATATATGTGTATATAAATTAATATTTACATAATAATAATTATGTTGTGCGTAATATATTGTATATAACATATTGTAATACACAATAATATTGCAAAAATATACATATATATATCCATAAATATTTTACAATATTATTATGTATTACAGTATGTTATATACTATATATTACGCACAATATAATCAATATGAAATTATTAATTTACGTATAGATGTAAAAATTTAGTCTGTAATACTTTTTACGGGCGACCATAGATAGCTTTACGGCAAGTGGCGCTTACGAGCGGCAGTGTCGTAGATAGGATACTGAATACTGTATTGTAAATTAACGTAATCTAAAGAAATACAAATGTCTTATTTAATAGAATACAACATGATAGCATTTTGGTTAACAGAGTTTGTTTATAAATAGTTGACTTCAAACGACTCGACGAGCAGCAGCTTCACTAAAGAAATCCATTCATTTTAAGAATAAACTATGATATGTCTCATCATTTTCGGTGGGGCACGTATAATAGTTTAGAAATATTTTAATAGATTACTCACAAAACATGTAGAATTTGTCTCCCCATTTTTCTTTATATTCAAAATCAGGTAGTGAACCTAGTGCACACTTGGGAGCTTGTGACTCACAGTTGAATGTTGATATCAAACCTTCAGAATTTCTCTGACAGTTTTCAACCATTCTTTCCCCTCCGTTCCCAGAGAACTAATGATCACCGAATCATGTAATCCATGGGTGACTTCAGTCGCACAATCCCGCGTAATTCAAGTTTTAAGTTCGGACACCTTCTGAAGATGAATTGAAAAACAGAAGCAAACGAACAGCATTATTTTCATGAGGGAAACATGCTCCTTTCATGAATAGCCTCAAGAAATAATTACCTGAAAATGAAATTACGTGATTAGAGGGAAAAATACGCATCAGTGATCATTAATGAGTAACGTTTCACTAGCTCGATGATAAACTTTGTACAGTTTCATTTCAAAATATTCGCGGAGCAGAAGCTTTACAGCATTAGAAAAGGTTCCGTTATCTCTGCTGGAGATATCCTGTAAATAGATCGCAATAATAATGCGCTGTAAATTTGATTGAAATTGCATATATGAAAGGAAAATTTTATCGAATAAAATATTATCCAAACTTGCAAAACTGTTACTTTGTAACTGTTACTTCATGGATGAAGCTATTAACAGTTTATCTTAGTAGATCTACAAACGAGATATGTTTTCTGTAGTGCAATTTTAATATCTTTTGCTCAATGATGTAAACGATAATTGTAGAATTTAAATTAATCTATGACTCCTACTTTTACGAGCTTATAGATATATTTCCATCATACAATTCAGTAGAAAATATAATGAACAACCGCTACAAAAAGGGGTCTTTTTTGTGCGGATATTTATTTTTTTGAATGTTTAACCATTTGATTTAGGCAAGAAAATTATTTTAGCCTCATTAAATTTTTACATACCTGCACATCAGTTCACCCTCATTCAATTACGACTCTTTGGTTTCATTTCAATGATAATATGCAGCATTATGCTGCATTCATCGCTGGTGCGTACATACATTCAGAAATGTAACGTCTTCGTAAAGACAATCTTCCATGCAGATTTTGTGTGAAGCGCTCGCGTCTTGGGCGGTCGTTACACTGCATGAACGTGCGGCTCAAACTTCGAGTCTTCACATTCTCATTTTGGACCACGAGTCCTGAAAGATTTTGAAAGAAATTGAAAAGACATTTCTTTTTTCGATGGCACCGAAGTTCAAATGTATGTAGAACGTCGAATCTAGAATTTCAAGAATACCACAGCGCCAAACTTGTTACTTCGAAATTGCAGCGGTGCTGAGAATATATGCTGGAAATGCAAGTATGTCCTAAAGTCCTAGACAGAATTGAGCTTTCGCTACAATTTGGGACGCTTCTGTGCGTTTGCTGTACCATGATGACTGAAATTAAGCCATTGTTTACGAGTCAGTTGCACGAGCGGTAAATGATATTGTAAGTCATCTAAATCTTTTTCCCTGACCATAGCACGGTTCGTTTACCAGAGACGTAATGGACATAAATTTACAGTTGTAACTCTAGAAGCTGTAAGATATTTGAAGGTGAATACGTTAATTAAACAGTTAGGAGCGTAAGCCCTCATTACTGAAGCAGTAGCAGCTCTCACACAAGTGGAAATCCCAATCCACAGAAAGTTCCAATCCGCTCGCGAAGCCAACGAAGAATATCTTCCTCCCGCCTCTCATATCTTCTACAATGAGTGGGACATTGAGCTAAGAATAACTGGCCAGACAGCATAATTGAGATTGAACGCCTACTGGATGCAATTCGGCAGAAATGTACAAGCATGTGCATGCATGAAGGAAGCGACGGTCGAACTAAGTGGAATGTGGTGACAGGCTCAGACGCCTCTGGTAGGCTGAGACTGAACTCTTTAGGGTCCAAGTTATTTTTTCTACAAGGTTACAGTTAGCTTCTTACGAGAATATATGCTGGAAAGACTGAACTATTTGGGGACCAAGTTATTTTTTCGACAAGGCTACAGTTCGCTTCTTACGAGAAACTATTTGCAGTTTCATTTATAACCGTAATACCACTGTATTTAGCTTTTCACAGAAAGACTAGCAGTATCCATGTGAAGTGGGACAGTCGGTTATGTCCTAATAATCGAGAAATGGTTAATCATAAAACGTTTCAAACTACCGAGTTATGAGCACAACTTGTGTGAGAAAGTAAGTCTTCACTCACTAATGAACGCTTTGCCTTTAATTTGCTAAAAAGAACCTTTACTAATTCTAACACGTTTTACCGTTGGGTTTTTAAATGCCTTACAACTACTGGTGTGTTGAGGGATGTGAGGAATGTGTCGTTTAAACTTTCTTTTCCAAGGGAAGTAATCCGCAGTCACGTGAAAAGCCTCACTTGAGCCGGGGCTCGAACATTTTACGACTAAAAAGTGCATTCTCAGGTTTTGTTCTCCTGTAAACATTTTATGAAGATGTATTGATGGTATTTTCGTAACATTTATTTTTTCGTAAAGATTATTTTTATCATTATCATTTTAAAAGCTATGGAGTGTCAATTAGATAAAAAACTACCCTTCGAACTATCATTTGATGGTCATTGAAAGTTTCAGCAAACCCACTTTGATCAAGTTAGAGCTTATAGTTGAGCGAATAGTTTTAAGTAATTAATTCATAACATGGAAATCTAGTACGACCAATTGATTTTTCTGTCTCATAGTCAGCCTCGTCAGACTAGCATTTTCAAATAGAGACTAGAGACTTGCAATTATAAGAGCACAAGTGAAAACAGCGTCAAGACTGTTATCCTTTAGAGCACAACCCTGAAAATGTTTTTTATGCAATATCTAACTCATCATTCTCTTCAACTCTTTAATAACATTAGTTCTGAGTAGTATTCAAGCGACTCAAATAAAAATAGTTCATCAAAAAAGTTCATTAGCTCTGTCCCGATTGCTACTAGTCGTTCTCTAGATGCTTCGCAGCTGAAATCTATAAAACAGAGAAGCGGACTACCAAGTCTCCTGAGTCGTTAAAAGAAACTTCCCCGCCAGGTATCCTGTAAGGAACGTTGACTTCCGTTCATAAAATACTGGATTTTACTAGTCATTACCGTCAAATTAGGTACTTCAGTTCAACGTTTATGTTATTCAGTTTCTTCCCAAAATGAACTTCTTAATTCTACATATTTCTGACGATAATAACGCTGATATCCTTTCAGAATAACGATTGAATCCTTGAATCTACTACTCGCAGCGGATGAGAAGTCCTCTACAATGAAGTGGAGCATCTCCTAAAATTTCATTTTTTTATAAGCGAGAAAAAGCAAAGCTAGCCTTAAATCTACGTTTTAAGGTACTACTTGAACGTGCACACCTCAACGAACATTTCGTATAAAGGAAAATACTAATAAACATCTCCTACGTTTACTCACTACCGTAGGTGAGCTTCTCTCAAAAGTAAACATCGAATTATCTAAGCACTTTTAGTACTCATACATATAGTACAATGAGGAATATCTTCATCTGCAGGTTTGAGCTCTAATTCTGGTTCTCAAAAGTAAACATCGAATTATCTAAGGTGTTTTAGAATTCATACATATAGTACAATGAGGAATATCTTCATCTGCAGTTTTGAGCTCTAATTCTGGTTCTCTCAATTATCAGCATGGATTAGTTTTATACCCGAAACTTGGTGCTGAGCTTCCCACAAATGATGGGTCATGACGCTCCCGTGCTGCGAGCAAGGGTTCATTATTTCGTCAAGTTTATCCCGAGCTTCTGAGAAAATGGTGTACTTAAGAACCATTTCCTTGAGCACGGAAGCACCACTGAAGAGACGAGCAGGTGCTGCCTAACGGCCGTTTACGGCCGATTATCAGCGGCAACGGCCGACTTCTGGCAGTTATAGCCAATTATTGGTGTAAGGTGATCATTACTGTCTGCTGCTGCGGAGGTTCTCCTGATTTTTCGCATTTTTCAACGTCAATAAGGTTTTAAGTCAACAGTGCAATATTTTCACCCATTAATAAACGTCAGTCAAATAGCATAAGCACCGGAATACAGCTCGCAGCGTGAGCAAAAAAGGTTCACCCATGATTTTTTTAGTTAGTATATAAATTTTATTGAGAATTAGGTTACATGATTGAATTCCTGGGGCAATTCCTAGCATACTGTGACTTTTTCGGATGCAGCTAAACAAATAGTTTAGCAAGAGGCAATTCATGTAATAGAACGTGAGTGTATAGGAAATACATCATTTCGATATACATACACCTGTCCGTCACATAAGGATTTACGGAGAATACGTCTGTCGAAGATACACGAACGAAATCTGTTGCCTAATGTTCCGTTTTAGAGCTCGGCACAGAACATTTAGCAGGAGTCTTATCTCACATTCATCATTTTCAGTTACCCGGCCATTTATCAAAACATTTTTGAACTTTATCACGTGTTAGGCAGTTTCTAATAATTATTAGTTGTCCTACAATTATGCTTTCCTTCAACCTTGCATATGAGCGAACCTCATGGACCCTTCCAGAATAATTATCTTGAATGACAGAAAATCGCACCCGTCCGCCCGCAAGTACCGCGGCAGGAAGTCTGCGCGCTGCTTCTCCGGAAGAAGTCGTAAGGAAGCAATGCAACATTGATGGTGTAAGAGTGCTTAGAAAGAAACTGCTTTTCCTAGCTTACAGACACGGACATGTGAAAATGATACTGTACGGCTTCTAAGTATGGCAGGCAGAGGTTACTGTGTCCATTCCAGGATTTTTGCAGCAATCAACTTGTCCTCCGATGTTTTAGACTTGCGGCGAGGACCTTGTTCGAAAATTAATGTTCTTATCAAACCGATTTTCCATTGAGTTCTATTCACACTTAGAAATTATCTTTACGATTTCGACAAAAATTACGTTTTTCACTGCCCTAGCATGTTAGTCAATATAAATTGCTGTATGTACATACACTATGAATAGTACTGTAACCCATATACATTCTTATAAACGAAAAAATATGCTCTGAAAAATATAGCGCCTGTTTTTCACTGTACGAGCATTTATCGACGGTCTTGTACTCATTCAATATTTAAAGTAAATCAGCTGATCGTAATTACGTGACCTAAAGCTTCCGTTTCAACTTTCAACGTACTTACGTTTTCTCATCTTAAATATTGTAATATTATAAGACGATTATCAATGACTTATAATCCACTCCTTTGACTTAATGCTTCAATGAACCATGAAGCGGACGCTAAAACGGGGCTTGCATCAGTAAATATGAATGAACTATCAACTTAGTGCGGTACTACAAATGTTTGAGTTTTTTTGTGTTGAGATCATTTTGCACCAGTTGTTTGATCGATTTTAGCTTGGATCCTCAATTAAATTCTGCCCCTCAGAGTGTGTTCCAACACTTTGGTGTGCTCCAAAATTTTGGTGGGTTCGAACACTTTGGTGTGCTTCAACACTTTGGTGTGCTCCAACATTTTGGTGGGTTCGAACACTTTGGTGTGCTTCAACACTTTAGTGTGCTTCAGCACTTTGGTGTGTTCCAACAGTTTGGTGTGCTCTAACACTTAGTGCTTCACCACTCTAGTGTGTTTTTCTCTTCCAATAATGATTTAATTGTGTTGACAGTTTCATTGTCAGAGTCAGATAAGTACTCTTACTGAAACTTCGATTCTACAAGAATCAAAAGTCGATCCCTTTAAGAGTTAAATTTATGAAGTATCATTTTGGTAAATGCGAGTGCTTTGCGAATGTTTTCTGGTGATTCCGAGGACATCATCATTGAGGATGTCGGAATGTTTATGGGTAGTAATTCGGCCATTGAGAGTGATAATTATTGCCTTTTATGGCTGTACATCGTAGCTCGCTCAGGGTCACTGCTGTAGTGACTACACGTATCATTATCATCTTCATCATCATGACCACCATCATTACTATCTTGCACCATCATGTTCACCACCATCATCATCGTCGTCGCCATCATCACCGCTTTGTGCTTGGTTGTTAAAAGCATTCATTTTTACATATAGTCCTGATCGTAAGATTCCTGAAGTTTTCCACTTCAAAGCTGGCTTCTTTTAGTGAGCGAAGTGAATCGCTTCTCATCGGATAATGAAATATTTTTCTCTATATCACTTTCTTAAGTTCTGCGTCACTAACCAATATCCGTTAAAGCTTAGATTTTGACTCAGTTGAATGTTTTAAGAACTTTGCCTTTCTAAAAATATCAGCTAGGGGGAGCTCCCGGAGAATCAGAAGTGTCAAACAGAATTGTTAGTGTGTTGCACTGTTGTCAAATCATGAAGTTACCTTTTGCTCACAGTTTGATGATGCGTTCTCACAATTCGTTTTCTTGTTCAACGATTGCTGTTATTTAACTTTATTGTAGACCTCTCAAGCCTACAAACATTTGATGTGCATTCTTAAAGTTGTAGTTATCATGATTTTGCTAAAATGCAATCAGTGAGTATTCTTAGAAAATTATGAAGTTCTTGAAATGTCAAATTGTCTAACAGAGGTGTACCATATCATACATGGATCCCTATTTAAAAGTGCCAAAAGGAAAAAATATTCCCAGGATTCTTGCGTTGATTAAGTATAAACCCAGTGAAAAGTTAACTGAGCACAACCACCTCATCCACTTTACATCTTACAATTTTTTATGCATGTAATTTAATTAAATTTTGTTTCACTTACCTACACAATGAAAAACAACACATTCAATCAAATTCATGCAAATGGTTTAGTAGATTCATAGGTTACGTTCAGTTTCGTGAGTCCCACCGTATAAGCATCATCTACTTCATCAACATGTAACAACGTTCGTAAAAAACGCCATGAAATGAGTACCGCTTGCGTAAATGACATCAAATAATGGTATCCATACTTCTGCTATACTAGTAAATGCACCCCGCCAAAAATTGCATGACAAATTGAGATAGATTCTTAAGGTTCACTCTTTATTTAGGGTAACTCGGACATGAAATAAAAGTATTTCCAGTATCCTTGATTACCTGACAGTTTCGCTATTATCGTTTAGGAATACGAACCCGGGAATTTTCTCTTACCTAAATCCTTCAGAGCGTGGCAGAGATGGACCAACCAAGCACATGAGCAACAACTGTGTATTTGTGTACGGTGGAACGATAATAATGCACAGTTTGTTAGTTATTTCACTGATTGGTTAGTTAGTCTTTCCGTCCCCCTATCAGAATTTTATAAGATAATTTTGCTGTAAGCTTCTCGGAACTGCTGCAGTGTCTTCGATAGGATACTGAATACTGTATCGTAAATGAATGTAATCTATAGGAAATTATATGTCTTATTCGATCGGACAGTATTTCAGTTAACAGGGCTTATTTATAAATAGTTTATTTTAAGGAAAATAATGAGGTGCGTTTGTCACTCATTGCATACATACTTCAGTGGAAAAATACCATTCATTTTAAGATTAAATGCAGGGAGTCCAGTTATTTTTGACGGGTTGCCTACTCTAGTAAACGTAATAACTTAAGATTGCACAGCTTGTGTTACACATTATGCACTCATACAAATTAAAATACCAACATGACCGAAATAATTTTCCCATGCATTACATGTACTAATAGCTAGACGATTACCGAACTCGGACAAACAAAAATCGTACAAAAACATACTTCCGACAATCCCAGCTCCAGTGTATATAAAAAAGAAAAATAAATGAAATCAAATTTATCCTTAGGCAAAAACTTGAACGGACGGCAGTGGAAAGCATGATGGTGAAGAAAAACGATGAATATAGAGAAATAAATAAACTGAAAATTTATTCTAAAAGTGCGTGTCACACTTCGTTTACTAACGGTATTCTAGCGTTCCAAGCGCACCTAGCACATGACTAAATACTGCTCACCTGCTCCTTTTTTTCTTGCCGTTGTAGAGTGAGACAACGGTTACTACTGGGGTCATCTACCCTCAAAACTTGCTTCAACCGTTTGGTTAGCTCGCCTCTACGCTCCGTTGCTCGCGCAGTAGAAGGTAGAAATCGTTCAGGGTTTTTTTTTGTTCAGTTTTTGTGCTCTGAAACAAATGGCGATCAGACAGTACTGAATTACGTGTTTCTAAACCGGTTTGATGGTATCTTGCCAAAGCTTGTGGTTCGTTGTGTTTGGTTCAGTTATTCCAATTTACGCGGGGGTGAGCGAGTCAGTATTTCTTCAAGTGCTTGAATTTCAAACCACTTGTAGTGCGGATACAGATTCTGTCACTTAAATTTGATTCTGGAAGTTCAAGCACCCTGCATATTAGAGGACGAATAACTTTATCGAGCGGCTTGGATCATATTTTAGCGATTAACAGTTTATCCGTGCGACGCCGTAGCTTAGAAAGGAAAAAAGCACATAAAATCATTCGAGTTGAAGGTCCAAAGCTAAGCGCTATTCTGGAAACATTAACAGTTCGACTTCGACGATGGAAGTGAAATCTATGCATTTTTCACTCCACGGAAGGAAATGAATGTACAGTTTTTTTTAACGATAAAGATACTGGATTTCAAAGTCTGCCTCCAGGAATTGCTCTAAATGCGTGCAGTTGCCGAATAAGCAACAAAATATAAACTTAAGGGAGATATTACATTCTACTGCGGAAGGTTTTACAATAGCTTTACAAGTCCCTTTGCCAATTAACCTCAACTCAAACGCTTTATAGTTACCAAAACAACATCCCTTTTAAAGTCACTTTGCCTGTGAAAATCGACTGAAGCAATTTATAACATTCCTTTTAGAGTCCCTTTGCCAATTAACAGTAAAAATTTATTTGGGTAAGTTTAACAATATTCGTGACAATTATTTTGTTAGTGCGTCTTCTCATGTCTTGCCTTGAGAAATTTTCAAATAATATGTAAAATTAACCATGAATATCACATTGCATCTCAGACGTTGTAAAATAATTGAAAATATTCACAAATATCCAATTATTCTCACTTAGTTTTGCACAAAAAGAAACTCGCCAAGCCGTCACCAACCACTCAGCGTTCTTACAGTTAAATGAAATGATTCAATAAAGCATAATTTTACTCACCAACCGTCAAACGCGCACAACACTTCTTCACTTGAGCATTTTTGTTTGCAACTCGGCTAAATCATATTACTTATCCCTTGACTCTCTCTTTAGGTTCAGTACCCAAGCATGTAACTCTACCCACTCCCACCCTCGAAAATTTTAGTCCTACGGCGCACACGCTCTGCCCGTCACAGCTGACCCTACCTACCTGTCGCTCGTCCCTTCAATTTGTATGCAAGACTAGGCCCGTAATTAATGTCACTCTTGGTCTATGGAGTTTTCGCCACTCGTGCTCAGGTGGTTGTACAATTTTTACGAGTAGCTGTATCTCAGTGCTCTGTCATAGAGCATTCTTCACAAGTCATGTGTTATTGTACCACGAAGATATTTCTTCTGAGTTTTTGTATCATCCTATAGATGATGTATGACTGATTTCAGAGCGGAACGTTTGAATGAACCTTATGTTGAAACAGCAGCGCAACTGAAACGAAAATGTGAGACAAGAAGTAAGCTGCATGGTAACGTTTAACCCTTTCGACATTCTGCTTGAAGAATTATATTTTTCTTCAAAATTGAAGTGTTTCTCAAAAATTAAAATTCTCATATTATATGAACTAATTCACAAATCTCTAGACATTATTTTCAAATTTCAGCTGTAATATAGTCGATTCGAGAATAATACCTAACCTATCTACATCAATACCTTTCGTATTTATCATGGTAGACCATATACCAAATTCACTAAAGGATAAAATTCGAAGAAGGTACAACTGAATATTTGCCCGAACGAAATGATCTGAGGGAAAATAATCCCCTTTATTACAAGAAATCTTCGAAGAATGTTTCACTGTTTGTAATGCAGTGAAGTTAGGCTCGGAAATTAAATGATGACATTTTTTAAAAGCTGAGAGAAAAATAAGTTCGAATCTCAGGCAAAACCTATTCGAAGAAGATATGAGTAATTTGTATTATAAAGTTTCCACTTGTCTGATACAGTTTCCCCGTTGAATGAAAACATTCTCGGTGCACAATTTTAGTGAAATACGTACTGTTGACGTCGTGAGACGTTAATGAAACGTCAAGATATCTTAGTATTATTGTAGCCCAATATTAGCGAATAATTTTTGTTCCCCCTTTGGTGATTGGTTGGCCCACCCATCTCATTGAGAAATTCGCGTTAATACTGAAGAATGCGATGTTCCGGTGTTGAAGAGCAATTTCCAAACTCTGTGCTCCTCTATAACCAGCGATCATCCAGTCTTGGAGTCTTTGAAATTGTTTTACGACAATTACCGTCACTTTAATGAGGCTATTAAATTCTAAGAGGACTATAATTCTTCAACGCTACGTAGGTAAAATTACAGTTACTCTAATAGCCAAACAGAGATTGGATAAAGTGGATTTGTCTCCAATAAGCGAGTGCAGCGCTCTATATATTGTGTTTTGCTAAGCATTGGCTGGCCACAGCTGCTGCACTGGTTCCCATCGCACATCATAAGCAAAAACATCTAAGCAAAAACTTATCCGGATTCCAAAAGTCTTCTTGAAGCCCTGAGACGGCGTGATTGCGTGCTGCTACCTCTGCTGCTGTTGATACTGCTGTTACTACTGTTGCTGATGATGCTGATAATGCTTCTACTGCTGATATTACTGATGCTGCCGTAACAGATGTTGCGACTGCTGCGTCTACCGCTGCTTCTACTGTTGTTGGTACTGTCTCCTGCCGTAGTCGAGGGGACTACCCCCCTCCCTCCTTCTCCGCAGTTGATGTGACTATTGATGATGTTGCTGGTGTTGCTATCTCTAATACTGATACTAGACATTAGGAGCTCATAGTCGAATGGAAGATTGTAAAAATGTTCTTGTAAGTAGCGATGCATCGACAATCAGCTGCGATTTCAATTTATACTTTCTTTGATCTAAATTTTTCACTCAATTTGGATTATTAAAGAACAGTTTTGATCACAGATTTATCATTCTAGGTAATTTTTTTATCCACAAGACATTCGCAAAAACATATTTTTGGTACATTGCATGCGTTATTTATCAGTTTTTGAGAAAATTTTTGGCTCAGAAAACGAATGTTTGCACCAAACAGATCAATCAAGGATACCACAGGAAATCGTTGTCAAAATAAGCCAAAGCACAAACGATCCACTCAATACTCCTCCAACAGGATGTATTTTATTTGAGCTTCATTCATGGTTGAGCAGGATTGTAGAGCACAAAGGTCATAATTTGCTGACCGTGGGTTTGAAATATGGGATTATTTGCACGGAATCATTCTCTCCTATGAGTTACTCTGATGAAACTACTCTGTTTTTATCAGCTGGAAGCTGTACATTATAAATTTCAGGGAGGTTTCTGGCAGGAACAGGCTGAAATTTCAATTCTTTTGAATAAATAATGATTCAATCTAAGTAATTTAATTTTCCATTATTGTGTGCGAAAGAGTTGAAAACTTACTCTGATTTCTTAATCAAGACCTCGATCCAGACTAATTTTCATACATAACGCAATAAACGATAGTCTTACATTAGGGGTGTCAAATTTGGAAGTTGAATTATCGAAAGGAATTTATACAAACGTGACCATTTTCTTCGAATTCCTATGGATTCGTGTCTCCCCTTTAGCCATATATATATAACTCAGTTTTATACCACTTGTATAAGATATGCGTCGTTGAAACGTCAAATTCGGCGTCTTTTATGGAACGCGTTATTGAACTCTTTAAACTCATCCTAACTATTGTATTTTCGTATTTGCTTCTTGCTTGTTTAAATAAAAATGCAACTTCCCGACAGGGAATATAGTTTTAACTGTTTTGTTTCTCTAACACCCAATGATGAATTCACTGTCTTCGAGAAAATGTACGTGTCATGCAAAAGAAGTCAGCCGACCAGAAAATACATAACTAGGGTAGTAAAATCTTAACGATCATCCAGCCTCGCCGTGCGCTCTGCAAGTGCTGCTGTGGCACGCGACTCGAGCTGCGGTAGAGGCCAGCTCCAGCCCAGCGGGTGATCGTCCCCAGTCGAAATTTTCAGACGCCCCTTCGATAATAATCAATTGTCCGGCGGTGATATCTGTTCTTGGGCGGCCAAAATTACGGATAATTAGATACCAGAAAAAGTTAGAGTGGGTAGTTCTGCTCTCCAGTGAATTCCTGAAATACTCGTAATGTGAATTTGATGAGGTATTGGTGAATTAGGAGACAGTGGTGGAATATCAAAAATTGTAATAGGTCTGCCCAGTTGGAGAGTTTCGAGTGCAACTTACTATGTTACGCTAAATTTAACGTACAAACCACTCGCAGCTAATTTTGAATATTTCCACAGCGTAAAAATAAGACTATCTGAAACACATCTTTCTTGCTAGGAATCTGTTAATTAAAATTACTAACCTACCACATCGTGTAGTAATTCATTCTTGAAGTAGGGCCCACTAACTGAGGCAGCTAATTGAAAGAAAATTAATTGTACAATATCTTAATACAAGTTGTTCGTGGATGCATGCTACTTTTCCCCAACAACTTTATTTTCAAGTACATACGAACCAACGCACACAGCATTCATGAAGAATTCACAGTGATAATTAGACTTGGAGTCGAAGTCTCCAAGAGCGAAGAAACCAACCCTCACTATTAAAGTTTCTTTAACCCGAGAAACGGAGAATCAGCATGAAATCTTAGTACGTATGGTATCTTATTATACAAATTTGAGGGTGAATCAGCAAGGTCTCTGGTGTATCGCTCTTGTAAAAGTTTTAATGATCAAGTGGAAACAAGGGGCATCTGGGGCCCTTACTTCGACGTGATGAAAAACCGGCTAATCGTCGTCAATAGAATTTGATGATCCGCGAGAAAACCGATGAATGGGTACCAATGACTTCAGTCGTTTATACGGTCAATTTCACAGTTGTTTTTGCTTTCGAAATTTCCATCATAGATGACTTTGATGCAAAAACTAAAATTAGAATGAACGGTTAAGCCAAAATGTTGAGAAATTTTATTAAATAACATCTTAAAATCAATTCACACAAGTTCACTGACTTGCCCCATGGACAAAAGTTTGGTAAAATAAATTCAATGTAAGTGAAACAAGTACAACCTTTAATTAAGAAAAATGAACAAAGAGCGTGGTGGGACGTTAGTTTCATGTCGGAAAGCATTGCTCAAGAAATTGGTATAGAATTGTATGATTCTCCTGTACAGCCACTACCTGAACGCAGTGTTCAATAATGCCAGTCAACATCTGTGACCAGAATATAACTCAAAGTTGATGAGCAGACTTACGAACTTGAAAATGATTCCTGGACTCTTTTGTATAAGTAACATAAGTCGCTTGCGGAGTGTGACTCGTTTGCACTGGGTATAGATTCATTTGCATTGGGTATAGATTTATTTGCACTGAGTAGAGACTCGTTTGCACTGGGTATTGACTTATTTGCACTGGGATTCATTTATGTTGTCTGAAGGTGAGAGAAAAAAATTTTGAAACATTTTAATTTGAGTGATTTAAGTTGTACGCTCATTATCAACAATGAGCTACAGAGCTTAGCGGTTGACTGTTTTCAGAAGATATGCATTCTAGATTTCATTCTGGAATGGCTTTAGTTTTAAATGCACTGAGACTCTAATATACGAAGATATAAATTACCATAACATGCACCTAACATATTATATTTATCAATACTAATAAGCCGATCAAAAGATAAATAAAAGGTGCAATGTAGTCTAATGTTCGAAAGACCAGGAGAGCAAGGAAACCGGCAATTCAATGACTCTTTTATGTTTCTCAATTTGGAAGTCATGAGTTGATTTGACTACGACTTCAAGAATTAGCAAATAGTTGCGTTAGCTGACAAAAATCATTTGCTGATCCAGGCCAAAATTCTTTCAACTTCTAACTTCAGCAAGCTGGTATTTTTTGTGAAAGTATTTCATACTAACTTCGATTTTTGATGTAGCTTTTCCGTCAAATATTTTTTGAATGGGATTAGAACAAAAGAACATCAGCAAATATTAAAATTTTCTATGTGACCTCGTTTTTCAATAGGGTTTTAGTTCTTATGTCATTTTTTATCGTATATGTTTTGTTAATCCTATGGCTCAACTTCAACAAAAGTGTGATGACATTTATAAAGTGAACGTAAACCGTACATATACTTGTGTAGTATATATTTTATGATGAGGAGAGCATAGTAAATTTTAGTCACGTGCAAGAGTTTTTTCAATACTGACTTACGTGAAGAGATACACCTCCATTGTCAAATTATTTTTGCTCCTGATAACAGTTATTTTCGTTCCTTTCATGGATTCTAATTTCGAGACTCAATTCCCGTAAGATCTTTAACACAAATTCTTCCTGTGATTTGAGCGCTATTAAAGCAATAACGCATAAATTCTTGTCTTCATTTATTTTATGAAGGTAAATGTTTTAAATTCGGTTGGCTGTACAACTCTTCTTTATTTGAAATTTACGGACGTCAGTCTATACCAAATTTACTTAAAATCTGCGGCAAAATGTTTTAAAACGACTGATCAAAAAGTATATTTTAATGGTGCCAAAAGTTCTGCAAAACAACTGACAAACCGACGCTGCGGTAGTCCAGGAAACCGCTAACTGACATACTGATTAGTTTAACTGTCCATATGGGTACAGGTACTGAAAACCATAAACTTCTAAATGGCAAGAAGATAGATTTAAGATTCTGTCCCACCAACAAGCGCGTGGGCTTAGCCCCACATCACAAGCCTCCTATAGGTCCGAGGCGATTGCTCCGATACAGAAGTTTCATAGGATACAATCTTTTACCTTCCATAAATTTCGTGATACTGCTAATTGATTATGCTGCAATGAGAAACTTCTCGGCAGCCTTTGAAACTGCTTCAGTAAGCTTATATTATAAAGTTGAAAGTAAATGATTATTATTCCGAGATGGAGCTGAGATTGAATCACCCAAAGGGCTTATGAGACGAACCATAACATTTGACATGTTACTGCGTATGCTGCTGCCACAATTTAAATTCATGAAGGTGACCTAGAGCTTCCAAGTTGTGGTACGAGTGTCAAATGAAGCAACAAGACTTAAATTTCTCCCAACTTGGAGACAAATACTGAAGCAAGTGACCATGTTACGTCTTCATCTTTTCTGTAAACTTGAGCTTCGAATTCGGAAGAAGGGGTGCATGGCTCGTCAAAAGTTCTGCTGAAAAATATAATTTGTATCGTATGATTTCTCACGCATTGTTCAGGAAGACATTCTCAAACTCATAACCTTTCGAGCACGTTTGAACCTGAACGTTGTTGGACGAGCCTTTATATGGACATAATTTGAGTTTATTATCTAACTTTAAAAAATTAAACGTATTTTCAAATTGGTCTCGGTTTTTAAGCGATGGTCAGTATCAAGAGATCGGCGTCTTCCTCTACTCAGAGACTATGAACCCTGGGACAAGCGTCCTTATTTTTTATGGCCGATTTATGAGTGCAGCAAAGGTCTCGTAGCGCTCATATATTCTGCCCGGCTTTATGACTTATGCAAAGTATCAGAGCAAGCATAATGTTTATTATGGGTTTATTGAGCGGCCGCATTACTACTGCATACGCGTAGCATGGTCTTTACTGGTCTTTATGAGATAGTAAAACAGTTGTTCTTATAGACTTGAATTCTAATATGGGACATACCTTGCGTGTACTTCGATAGAGGTCAATTACAAAAAGAGCTCAACATATTTTTGTACGTGGTCACTTTGCNCCCTCATATGTAATAGGTTTTCCCATTCAAACCCTCAATGAGTCGATTCCATCCCAATCTACCATAATTCATCGAGATGCTTGACTGTACGAAAGCTCGCCTTAAAAATGAGTACTACTCAAGTTTAAAAATCCTATGTACATGTACGTGATTCAAGCAATTCGTGCTTGTTTTGAGAACATACTTATAAGTGGAGAAAATTACGCTGGTCCGTTCAGACCGGTTATTCTCCTTTGAGTGCCTTGCTTATTTTCGTACTCTTTCTTCTAAAAAACTCATTTTCAAAGTACAAATCACAGGCAGTAGTGATTTCCTCAGTCACGCAGTGGGCGTTTCTTCCTTCACTTTAAGCACGTCGCAGGGATACTTAGAAGATATAATGGAAATCAATAATGAAACTCTCCTGGTTGCTATCATTTTTAATTTTCATTCCACAAGGATGAAATTTGGAAGCACTTTGTAACAGCATACATCGATTTTAATTTCCTTCTAATTGTTACTGAAGATAAGTACGAGTACATAGATTTGAAATATTCACGTTGCTTTTCAGGTATCATCTTGGAATCTTCAATATTTCCTAGTTACACGAACGATATGCATCTGAGCATGTGTATGTGAGGGAATTCTGAGAAAGTTATCAGTATTGACGTTAAAAATGCTGTAAAATTTTAAAAACAATTTAGCCCACACCATAACTGTAAAGGTCCCTCACCATAACTGCAAAGGTCCCACACCATAACTGTACGAACGTCCGCTAGTCAAAACACCCCATACTTCATGCATCATAAATGACTTTTCTTAAATTATCATTAATACTTAACGCTTGTGTTATATTTCAAGCAATACAAATGATAGAAATTTTCTTTCGTGATTCGAATTTTTCCTCCATCTAAAATTGACGGACATCCACCGTGCATCGAGCTCGCATTGGCTGTTGTGAGACGCCTTCCACAGCCAAGCTAAAATCGAACTTGAAAGACTTGGAAGGATATCCGGGGTTCTTGGTGGTCAACTATTCACGTTGGTTCAAATTATACGAATGAATAAAATAATCATTTCCTGAAGGGTTACATTTACGCAGGTATTATTTTCCTGAGTTAAGCTTTGGGTATGTAACACTATATTATGATTTAAGAAAGGTTTGGGTGAAGCCTAACGTCTCAGCAACGTCCGTGATATCAAACTCACGAATTATATTGAGGGATTGTTTAACGCATGTTTGTAGGAAGCTGCGAGCATTTGTCATTCCGACGCTTCACGATAGGTAGCACCTTTTTATTTTCATTTAATGTTTTGCTTCTTCTCATTCGGTTGAAAATATATTAACAATTCAATTTGGAAGTTGAACAGTTATTGAACAACTAGCTTTCCGGACTAGCTGGAAATTGAACAACTAGCTTTCCCATGTCCGCATTAACTACGTCCGAATAAATAACCAACTCTCCTACCTCTGAATGGAAGATGAGTCCTGCGCTGACGTGGGTGCACCAGCTGGAAGCCCGCAGCTCGGACCGCTTACCTTGGAAGTACATAGTTCGGCAAACCCTATTTCATATTTAAACCGTTCCTTCTCTGCCTTGTAGTTAGATTAGTAATTACATTCTGTACGTACATTTTGCTATTCCATTCGGTACATGTACATATTTATTGTAGGAAAGTAACATGATTTCAATTCTTAGGCTGTATTCCAGGCCCGTATTGTATGCTGTATTTATAGGCATGACGTGATGAGTCGTCCCTTCCCCAACGGAAGCCCCACAAGGGGTATCGAACCCAAGACCTGTAGATTAGGAGGCAAGCACGCTATCACGCGCGCTACAGAGCCTCTCATCAATATTAGATGGGAGTAAAAAGTATCTCTAGGGTTAACATTACTTTATGCCCTTAATCATTACCGAACCCATTTATTTTAGTAAGTTTCAATTTTGATCCTGTTCCCCGAATGGATCAGAGAATAACTGGATTGCATTCAACATTTATGAGGATATATATTATGATTGAAGCAAATGACAGCATTGGTTTAAACATTTGTTAAACTAAGCTTTTGCTATCATATTAACACTCAATTTAAAACGTGTATGTTGATTTTCTAAGTTTTTAATTAGGATAATGAGTAAAATGGTTCAATTATTCAGATATGTTCAAGACAATAGATTGTCAAACTCAGTGGTCTTTTTTGGTCAATAGTACAGCGAATGTTATAATTGTATTTAATGTCACTCAATAGTACAATGTACTCCTAATTTATGTAGCATAATTATAGTTATATATTATTGTGGATAAAAATTGCACTGCTAATCTTAATGCTATAAAAATTTGCTAAAAGAAACATAAAAATATTCGAGCTTGCATCCGAATATATAGGATTATTTTTTTTAAATTAGCATAAATCATTTTCCACGCGGATTCTGGCACTCGTGATTGAGATACATAAAGCACAAGTAAATTGAGTCGTTTTTCATAACGAAATCCATCCACTGTGTTTTGCAGGTATTCAAACCAAAGATAAAAACCATATTCAAACTGCAAGGTATGTAATCACAAGGAAAGAAATAGGTTTATTCTGATATTATAAGTTTATTCTGATATTGTAGACTTATTGTGATTTAACATAAACAAACAAAGTTTAATTGCTGTAAACATCTGACGAACTGCTGTAATTGTTGGAATTATGGAAAATTACAAGATATAGCAAACAACATTGAATTCTCCCGTTAAAAGATAAGTGCAATTCGTTACACATCAGAAAGACTAGAAGTTCCAATTTAAAAGAATAAAAGTCATTACTGCACCTGCTGATGATTTAAGTCTCCTCTGTAATAACAATAATGCGTTTAAATATTTACCTATTGTGTTGTACTCTTCAAAAAAGTATTACCAATCACGTAGGTGTGTATAGTTCACTTCTAAAATTCAATGTATTATGGTTTGTTATTTTCTCGGTTGCAGCAGATTTTTTTTTGTCTGAATTGTTTTAAGTTATAACGCTTAAGAAGTTTGAGTTATTGTGAAGTAATGACATCCCTATAGCCAAAAATTCAATGTATTTAAATATTTTCTGAATTTCATCGTCAGATTTCCTTTCGAAATTTATACACATTACAATTTACAAATGTAATCTTCACTCTTTGACCACAGCTTTTCGGCTTGTATGAAGTTACAAAATATTTTACATAAAAAGGAAGTATAGTACCTGCTTTTTTAAGGCAATCAATATGAATAAGTCGAAACGTAGAATCGGGTTCTAGCAGCTGCACTATTCTCTCAAACTGCAGAGAACTAAAACAGATGCTGCAGTACGTACAGTTAGCCGAACTTCAAAGTATGTTCCTAAACTTTAGAGGGATTATAAAAAATTTGAATAAAAATCGTGTAAAAGTTCGGAATTACCCTAAAATCCATTTTTTTCACGGAGAGCCGTCTTTAAAGCGTCCGAAATGTTAATAAGCAATCAGGTAAATTTTAAATTCTGAGTAATTTATGTAACATCGAGGAAAATAAATTATCTTCCAGATGGTTCTCTCTCTTGACTAGCAAAGAATGTTATTTTTTCTATTCAGGTTACTTAAACTCTGAACCGGTAACGCTTGAGCTCACAGGTGGCGCACCGTTCCTATCTCTGGTTTACTGCTCCTCTACCTGCGACGCTGACCCCCAGCTATCTCAGTCGACAGAAAAAACGCGTGTTTGCTTAGAAGCAAACATTGTACTCTCCGTTGTGTACGCCCCAGTAAACAATCTGTCCTCTCTTCGTAGTCTACGCCCCAATGAAAAGTCTGTTCACTCTCCATTGTCTACGCCCCAGTAAACAATCTGTTCACTCTCCGTTGTCTACGCCCCAATAAAAAGTCTATTCACTCTCCATTGTCTACGCCCCTGTAAAAAAATCTGTTCACTCTCCGTTGTCTACGCCCCAGTAAACAATCTGCTCTCTCTTCGTTGTCTACATCCCAGTAAACAATCTGTTACGCAATATGCAAAAACTTCAACTGGGGCTTCAGACTTTTCATAGCACAATAAATTTGCAGTTCGTTTTAACTAAACAAAAATTTGTTTGTGAAGGTCGCTGTTGCGCAAACCATGCTTCGTTCTTTTGTTGAATTTGTGAGAAAGAATTTATTTGTCAAGTTTTAGAACAATTAAAACTTCTTAATCTTTTAATATAAATTCAACCCGGTTGTTTGATCGAATGCTCAGAAAAATTCTTCTTCTTCGCATATTTTTAGGTAAACAAGGGGATCAAAAATACACTGTGCACGCATTTTTTCAACCAATATGCTTCGTTATAACATGTATGCATTTACCTTTTTTTCGAAGTACACAGCCGACGAGCAATGCACGCTTTTCAGTCGTTAATATTATATAGAGGTCAAAATCAGGAAAATGAAAAATAATGTCAGATTACAATGTACCTTCGTAACAACCCATGCTCTGTAACTACACAAATATTAACACAAAAAATTTCTCATACTATCACACATGAACACGAAGCGCGCACTGCTCATGTTTTAACATTTTTATATTGTTTCACAGCGGAACTCTAGAATATCGCGTATCAGACCTACCAAAGTGATGACACGAATCACATGAAACGAGCTTCCTGTTCTTGCAATAAGAACTTGCCTGGATATCAGGGGGCGATAACGACATCGCTGAAAGACCGCCTTTGTGGCGGACACTATAAATGCATACAATCTTGTGCGGAGTGTAGCGTTCTTTTGAGAGGAAAGAACGAACGAGTACACTCGTACATGTACTTACATGCAATAAATTTAAGAAGTAAGGTGAATCAAAACAATTTTGAACTTTGAATCATACTGAACGATGAATATTTTGTATTTGAAAATTTCCAATCCACGAAATTGGATGGATAACAGCTATGAGCTCCAATAGGCACAGAAAATGCAAGACTCTCGCTTGCGACGGACGAATAGAGTGCATTTGAATGTCTAAAATGAAAATATCAAAACTAAGATGAGCTGCAGCATGTTACACTAATTTACAAATTGAGGTACTCCGATGCAGGCATGTATGTAACTAGTCTTCTATAAAATCTTCATAACGTTGATTGTCTTATTCAAAACACTGTCCTCATTCCTAATTCGAATTGTTTAAAGACGGATCTCAAAAAATTCCATAGAAATTAATATAATACTTTTTTAACATTGTTTGGATTAAATTGGCTAAAAGCTTTAATGCAGCAGAATATCATTTAATGCGAATAACCCCTAATAACCGCATTTAAAAATTATTTGCTTAACTGTACACTGTTGCTCATTCCCTTCACGGAATAGATATTTTCAACCAAACAAATGTGAACAACTTTCGTTTCAAACGTGATGAACTTGACTTACAAAAATCAGCTTTTGATTTTTCAGTATTTCGTAGATGACAGATATATTCCTGATGTAGTATTATATCAGAGGTGGTTACATACGTGGATCTCTCGAGTTTGGTTTAACGGGCAGAAAAACGTGGATTTAATTTTAATGGTTAAGAGAACTACACATACTCTCTTTAACGCGTTGGAGGATTAATAGCCATCAGGTTTGTGAAAGAATTAATTCCACCATTAAATCACGCAGCATGGGCCGCTGGGGACCCAACAATCGCTTCGTTTAAAATGTGTCTTAAATAGATAAGAAAATCAGGCCGATGCTAAAAGAACCACACGTATGATTTTATAAACATTTAATAGTTCATGTAACCCTTTTAATAATTATGTTGAGTTTATTGGGTAAGTGAAAAACTGTTGGGTAAGTAAAGATTCTAATATCATGAGTTTTTAAACATTAGAACTTGAGTGTTATTTCATTTTCGTTAGCTAGTGCGCTGAATTGTTCAAAAAATGTATTCCTTTATCATGACCCCGTCGTAAAGATATAAAAACAGAATTAGTCATATTCCCGAGTCCCGTCGACGTCAGAGAAAATCTGTCTCACGTGATATCCAGAAATTATATTTAGGTTGGAGGGGCATAATGAAGAAAAGAATAAGCCCCACTTACAACTTAGTTTGGATTTCAATAGGGAAATTAAATTCTAAGACGATTTGTTCACACTGTCCCCGCACAATTTGCGATGCAATTTTGCCACAATATTTGACAAAGGCCTAAACAAATAAAATACAAATGGGAACGAAGAAAATAACTCTCTTTTAGCTCTCTAAATAAAACAAAATATCAAGTGCATTCAACTGACATCCTGCAACATGGAGTCATAATTCGTAGAAATGAGACGCGAGAAACTTTTGCTGCAATACAAAAATGAATCCATTTTAAGAAATTGAATTTTATCTTCTTCAACCGTAACGCGAAAGATTTTAAACGCAGAGTAGACATAAAAAGTAATATTGACAGGCAAGTAAGCGAAAAAAAAATTTTAAAGTATATGAAAAATCAAAAAAAGGTTTTGAGCGCAAGTTAGTCCAACCGAGTTGGTGTCCAAAGAAGATTTTTGTTCTTTGAAGGCCCTGCTTCATTTTATTGGAGTTGGAGCTCGGTACATGTATCGCATCCAAAGATGGCCATTTGAAGCTTTGCTAACTGCCGGAACTGAAACCATTTTCATAAAATAAATGGTCGTAAGCCACCATAGAAAAGATCAACAAAGTCAGCGGTAATGCTTCATAATTTCTTTCATAGCCTCGGGAACAAGTCACCTTTTCCACACCTGCTCGCATTTTCAAGTCTGTCTTGAGTTATTTTCCTAGAATTCCCCGGCTAACTATGGATGGCGGACTTACGTTTTCGTGATTTTTTATTGAGATCTCGTCGCTGCTCCTTTCGGACTTTCTAAATTAGCATTGAAATCTTCGTAGGACGTAGAGAAATTTTTCTTATTCTGTAAAAGGAGGCTTCATTTTACCTCTCAATTGTCTCGTTCCCCACTGATCGGCTTGTAATTTAATTCTTTAGTGAGCAATTAAGTGAATCATTCTGTATTTATACTTAGTTGTTCCATTCAGCGTTTGTTCATACTGTATATACTGTAGGAAAGTGATTTTTTTCATTCATAGCCTCTTGTTAAGAAAACTTAACTGCGGAATTGTATACATAATTTTAACACTTGAGTACAACGACATTTAAGAGAGGTAATCTATTTGTAAGTAAAATCTCAACCATAAAAGACATTATAGTTAAAAGCTCGGATCCCATTTTCTTGTAAATTCAAGACACGAGAACAAAATTCTCATCAATCCGATGGCCGTCGTGTGAAAGACGGAGGTCTCCTCTCCAAGTCGGTGAAGAGCTGTCCTGGAAAACAGGTACTTTTTAAATTTTCTGCCAAACGTACAGCAAATATGGGTGAATAATAATGTGTGAGCAACAAGAATTCAAGATACACAGAGAGAAACGTACAATTGATACGAAAAAACGAAGATTGCTACTTCGAAGACTGACAAATAATTTTGTTCCAGAGTTTTTTCTTTGAGAGTCTTCGCCTGTTATTATTCGTTATTTTGCTGAATCATGAATACCTCCTCTTCCGCCTACAACCCTTCACCCCCTCAGACTACCCCCCAACGCTCCCCATTCCCCCCTCCTTCCCCTCTCGCCTCCTTGCGCTACGGAGCGTGGGTCCGCGTGCGTGACTTCGGAGGAACAGCGGTACACGGGTGGGAAAACCCACCGTTTGTGCGCACCTGTGAGAGGGGTGCGGGAGGCCCTTGGGTCTCTTGATGGAGCAGGGGAGGGGAAACACGCGTCTATATGGGAGGTGCAACCTACTGTTTTAACTAAACAGAGGCCTTTTTGTCTCTCTTGCAAATGGGTAGCAGAAAAGGCACCCGTTGCTTTTACCGGATGATGAGGTGGGTACTTAGCCGGGAAAGCTCTGTATTTTTGAACTCGAAGAGACCTTGTGCTTGCAAGAGAGGAAAATGCTACTTCTGGGGGGAGTAAGTTTGTGTCTGCTGAAAAAAATTCCTATAGGGAGAAATACTAAGTGTGTTGTGCGAAGACATCGCGTTCATCTTTCACAGGACAAAAGTTAAGGTGTAATATCAATAGAAGTGTTAAAGTTAGAAGATGTGTGGTCACACTCAAGAAAATTAAAATGATGGGCTATAGTTATTTTACAAATAAAACACCTCGGCACTAGCACAGGCAGCAGCTGCAAAATCTATTGAGAATACACTGAACGGTATTGAGACAGTACTAGTAGATGACAAATGGAGGTACTGAAAGAGTGACATTTGTTAGACGGCATGAGAAACCAGAAAGTAGCAGACCACGTTACATCCACAAAGATTTATGAATGAATAAAGCGGTAAAGACGTTCAAGGCCATAATTTTATCCGTCAAGATTCCAAAGTTCTATAATTAGAGAGCAGCAAAGCAACAGCAGTAAACAACGAATACCAGTTTACCAAAACGGCTGATAAAAAAGAACTGTAAATCAAAAAGGCAGTCTGACGGCAAGCTTGTGTGATAGATAAGATTTGTGTGAGCTCGACTGTGGGGGTTCTTTGAACTAAACATTCATCATGAGTACAGAAGTGCACTTCTAAGCTCCTCAATAGTATAGGTTATAAACAAAGATCAGTGTGAAATGTGGTTGTAGAATATGTATATATAAAAAGGAACCTAATTTTCACTTGAATTTCAAGTGCTGCGTTCACATTCGTTAGTCCGCAATCTCTGTTCGACATTTGCATAGAAGAACGAAGATTTTTCATAATAAGCTTCACAGATAAAAGAGAGCCATCTGCTACTAATATGATGTAAATCCTTCACTAGCAGCAGGCAGTTCTACGCGGCATTGAGTCTACAAATGTCCTAATGTACACCTGGTTGATTTTAACAACTCATACATTAACTGTAGTGCGGCCACATCACGTGGACGATCTTCTTGACGTCTAACTTGTTCTAGGTAGGTAGTGTCACAAATTTTTTATCAGGTTCATGTCCGGGGACTTCGCTGGCCAATCTAAATACCTGACATATCCTGAATGACTGTCATGCCAACTAATGACAGTTCTAGCTCGATGCTCCTGGCAATTGCCAACTTCGACAGGAATTTAAAAAACAATAGGCGATTAATTTTTTGTCCGGGAAGCTTCTATTGCTTCCTCAATGTTAGAATTTTTGGGTATGTTGAGCTATGTAAATGGGTGTCATAAAAACGACAATGAGTGCTCAATAATCTAACAGTCATGTTTAGTACTCATTGTTTTCTACCGAATATTTGAGAGAACTAACAGAAAGCTCCCTTTACTATCCTAACAGTCTTTTAAAGAGAAATGAGAGAAACCTGAAAGTTTTCTATCATAAATTAAATTTTATTCCTCCAGACTGACAGCTTTTCAGTACGATATGGAAGAAATGCTTTACGCGCAGGTTTAGCGAGGTAGAAATTTACAAATTTTTCTAATTCTCGTACGCCTCGGGTTATTATTCTCATGTTTTTGTTTGTTAGCAGAGAAAAAGTTCTTAAAGGAATGCACAAAAGAAAATGTTGAGACACCGAACATCAATCAATTTAGGAAAGTTAGGCTAGAATTTCCTGAAATAGTAATAATATGAAACACTTAGGTTAGGCTGAAACAAAAAATAAAAATAGGTTTCCAAAAACAAGCTTCACAGGTCTTTATTTACAATTGATTGAGAGAATAAAAATTCGATTGTAATTTAGATGGAATCAAAAGAACCTGTTAAAAAGCATTTCGATTCCCCGGCTTCAAAACTGGTTCTCAGAATTTCATGGCCTCGTAAACCAATTAGTGGCTAAGAATTCAGGTTGACGAACTCCGCCTCGTGACTCGTTTACCGGGCACGGTAAATGAGATATGCCAGACGACGACATTCTTCGCCCCTTAAAAAGGTCGATCCCGCTAAACCCTCCCATTAATTTGTTTTAGCGTTTCCCGGATGCGGATGTACTTCTCATACCCACGGCATAGTACACTAAGTGTCAACAGTTGTACAGAAGTCATCCACATGAATTTGGGCAAAAACTCTCAAAATTACTCATGAAAAGGTCTTTGTGTCAGAAACCTTTTGCATGAACTCGTGAATAGGTTTATAGGTCAGAGATTTTTTGCATGGCCTCTCTGAGATTGCAAATTTCGACCCATTAAGTTATAAAAAAAAGAGTTATCGTGCAAAATAACAAATCGATCTTGTAATTTTGCGCAATCACTTACTTACAACCATGACGAGTTATATAACATATTGTGTAGATCCTGCATCAAAACGGGATATATTTTGCATAGATTTTAGCCCTTGGCTTTCTGTTTTTAATTTATCAGACACCGACATTTTTTGATTAATTTTTTACGAGGCTTTAAAACATGTTCAGAGAAGTCTTGGTAGGTGCACTGATGAGATGAATTTTATGGAGTCTTTGAGGCGAGGGAGCTCGAACTCGTGGAAGACGTTTTTTCTCCGGCATTTAACTTTAGGCATTCCATTTTTTGTGATCTCCATCTTGAATATTAGCTGATCATAATTTTAGCTATGTTTAGTTTAGTTTTAGTTCAAGTTGAGGTATTTCTAGTACTCCTCACGTACTCTTACAGAGCTTAATAATTTCATCTTCATAAGAATAGAACCACATCAAAATTCATCGTATGCTATATTCCAAAACCAAATACATGCCGTGAACGACACTCGATATGCACGGGGCAAATGGCAAATTTATAGTTCGAATGTGCAACTAATTTGCTAATGACCTTCATTTCAAACGAGGCAAACTTGAGATCGTAAATTTTACTTTCCTAGTCGTTCCCTAGGTACAAATTGAACAAAACGCATATGAACAAATACGCATGAATGGAAAAACAATATTTGAACGAATTTTGGATGTATGCAATGCTAGAGTATTTTCTAAATACAATCTAAATCCAAAATATTTATACCTAATATTGACGGTAACACTACTCCGGTAACTCACAATGTAAACCACAGCGTAAGAATAATACATATATTGTACTAGCTACCGGTAATGAAGGCATGTGCGCTTGGGTATGATATGAATAAAAATATGTAATATATGAGAACATAATATGAGAGATAGGTGGAAAATATGCAAAAAATATGATAAGATAATACGAGAGATTTGATGAGATAATACAAGAGATACGAGGTAGTAGGAGAGATATGATGTACTATAGGAGATGTGACGAGGTAATACGAGAGGTATGATGAGTAAAAAATATGATGAAGTAATGCGAGAGATATGATGAGCTAATACGGGAGACAAGATGTGGTAATGGGAGATATGATGAGGTAATACGAGAAATATGATGACGTAGTACGATAGATATGATGAGGTAACGCTGGAGATATGTAACATTTTGCTTAACAGAAGTATGTTGAAGATGACGCACATACTCGTATGGCGTATGCGTGTGTTTTGATTTAATGGTGCATTAAGTTAAAAAGAAAACTTCTACAAACAAATACGAAAGATGAAAGAATGTATATTCATTCCATCGAAACTGATACCTGATATAAAGTTTGTTCTTTAACATTTCATTGTTAAAATCTAAAGGTTGTGTACACGCTACGGACGATACGAGAGCGGCCCTTTTTTGAAGAGGAGTGTAGGTGAAGGCTTAGAATAAAATGACGTGTTATTGAAAATGAATAATAACACAACTTTTGGCTCTCGCAGTATAACGAAGTAGTAGGGATAGCCGCTAATCATTCGTTGTAATCAATTGACAACTTCCCTGTGCGAATTTAACCGAGTACAAATGAAGAGACTGTAAAATAAAAAAGGGAATCCCCAGCATACAATGAACTCCTCAGGATGAAAACCTTGAATAAGTACTTATACGGATTGTCTTATGATAGGCAATTTGACGTCAAATGATGGGAGTTTTGTGTCTTTACAAAAACATATAACGTTGACGCCGACGCTCTGAAAACCAATGTCGTTGGACAATCTTTGTTGTTCTTAACGGTAACAAACATTGTGACTGTAAAATATGTGGCCCTTGATCATAAATTGTTGTTCTGATATTTTAACATTGAATTGAGCTGGTTCGCTTTTGTTCAAGTTCTGCAATTTAGACCCATGGCAGAAATCCACTAGCGGGGTAAACGGCGTCTTAGATAGCAAAAGAGAAATAAATATGCACAGCGGACATTGGTTGGTGAGTTAGGAAAACGCTTTGATGAAGGTAAACCGTATAGCTAAAGAAAAAAAGTTATAATCGAGCGATTCAAAACCTGTATCAATGACACGTTTTCTCAACATCGATAGATTTTAGGGAAATCGACGTTAAATTAATATGAGTTAAATAATTATGCTGAAGACTTGATGTATATGGACAAACTTATATAAAAAAGAGTAAAATTCCGAAGATGTACTATTATTATACTGTAAATATATAGTACACTGAACGGAGTTCAACTTTACCGGGAGTTTTCCTCTTGCGCAGGTTAAAACGGTAATATGTACATTGGTTCATCGAAGCAGCGGGATCTCGTCGAAATATTTATTCATTTAGAAATTTAATTTCAAATAAAATTCGTGTAATTAACATATATAGGAAGACCTAAGAAATCATTTTCTTATCTCTTACTTGTGAAAATACTTACTTTAAAAAAATTAATTTGGGTGAAATTGTGCTCTATTAAAGTGCATTAGTTTACCCCCAAAAAAAACATTTTATTTTAATTTTATTAACAGAAGAAAATTATTCTTAATTTTCTTTGCTCTATAACTAAAATATAGAGTAAAATTTTCATGTTCAATATAATAATTGTGTGATGGACTCTTAAATTTGGGTGAAGTTCACTTACAAAAAATTGTGTTTCCAGGCCATAAAAAAAGAGGTGAATGAGTGAATATGTCACATGTGAAAACGATGTACATAGAACGCTTTCCATTGATTACATATGGCTCGAGTTGGTTCATGACCTGTTTCAACAAATCCTGAAGGCGCATTTGCTGCCGAGATGACTGGATCTTCGTTCTGGGTGACCCTTATTCAATTGAGCACCTGCAATTAAATTAATAATTAGTTTTGTAGCCAAATAAGACAATGAAGAGGCTGGTGAAAAGCGTAATGATTAGACATACCGTTAGGTACAATTGGAATTTTACCACCAACCCCTAGACCACTAACTTAAGAAATCAGAAATTCCGGCAATGTTCATATAAATTTGGTTCTTTGTTTCCCTCTACGTAGTGCTCCAGAGAAGGCAGGTTACAGGATTTATGTTTTTTCTCGCTAACGATTGTGCACTGCACATCTCATCCCAAGTCAAAACTTTCTATATTTGTACAAGCGCTTGTCGCAAGAAACAATTGATGCATTGCACCATAACATTACTTAGCACACGATTAAAATTCGAATTTCTGATTTTTAAATGTAATATTTATGATTATAAAAAATGTGAATAATAACTTGTTAGTCTGCTTTTCTCTTTAACATTTCAAGATCGCGGCATGTGGCTTGCACTCTGCAGCCGTGTGCAGTGTTAGGCGGCAGATGCAGTTAACTTTGCGCGACATTTTTCTTCGGTCTTCATTGTATTGTGGTATGAAGATAGTGGGCCATCACCCTGTTATTATTGGGGCCTCCTTCAATTAGACTCATTTTTCCTGCCTGAGGTAACCAGGACCTCGGAAGAACTCTCGACTTCATAAGACCCTATGCTGACCCTATGCTGACCCTATTTGAACTCTCCATGAAGATATCTCTTTAGATTTCATCTTAGCGCAGGCGCGCATGCAACAAAGTATAAGAAACTGGGAAAATAAACTATAAGAAATGAAGCAATACAGAGAATACCGATGAAAAACCATATCTTTCGCCTCATTAATGAGATGTTACATTAATGTAACGTTACTTTCCAGGTATAGTCTAACAAACATACTGATACGCTCAGGCTCGGTACACCGCGGTAAACCGAGACCAGGTGTACCCTTCAAGCCTTCCCTTAATTCAACACACCAAATGCCCAGGACTCATCGCTCTCAAAAGAAACATTACAGTACCAGAAAAAGTAAAGTGAACTATTTTCTTCTCTTCGGCCTGCGATACCTTTTGGAGGTCGTTCTTGAAACCCTCACCATACGCATCTTTCACTCCAACCCC
>VOMN01037561.1:0-21632 GCA_014899125.1 Orchestia grillus
TTCACCAATGTTGACATCCAAGCAAAAATACTACCCAATAATAGGCTACAGGCGTAATGTTACAGGCAATTCTAGTCGTTGGTGCTCAGTTGTCTCTGCACTAGAACCTCAAGTTCCTAAAAATCTTTTCTGTTTACGTTATCAAATCTAAGTCAATTACATTTCGAAGAAGTTTTCTTCAATCACCGCTCTTAGAGCATTGTTTTGAGATGCTGCCCTCAGTCGCACGGCATATCGTTACTAAAGACCGGCATAAATGTTAAAAAACAGTTTTATAGATCAGTCTTGAACCGCAACAGTAGTCAGTATCCACGGTCGGTGGTACCACAGATCAATCACATATCTGATCTGTGTTGGTACTGCCTGGACCAATTTGGTCACTCAGTCACGTACGTTTATACGCTGCGTGAATAAATTTGGCTACAAACACCGGCGGGCCATTCTTTCATACTGACTGACTGAATTTCATACTGATAGTTTTCATAGATAATTTCATAGATAGCAATTAGGTAAAAAATGCAGAGTGGAACATGGAGGGTCGGTAAAACGTAAATGGGAGGATCGTGCACCCTCTTCGCACCGAAGGGGCAATTAGGGAGGCTAGTTTGTACATGTGCGAATGGAAAAAGTTGAGAGCTTTTGTTTGAGACTAATTTGATCTCTTTAGGTGGAATACGAGAGAAGTAAGAGGTAAATGAAATAATTTCTTAAATCTTAAGATTCTTAGGTAGTTTCCAGCCAGTACAATTTTATGTACGTCGGTCAGTATGAAGGAATGGCCCGCCGGTATATAGAATTGTCAAATTAAGGCCCGAGAACTTGCAGGCGAAGGGAACATTAGTTAAATATATTCTAGTTGGAATGAAAATTAGTTCCTTTGGGGATTACATAGAACTAGCTGGAAGCTGTGAACAGCAATCCCAACTCTCTTAATACATTTTAAATTTTTACGGGAAATTTATATTGAGTAATTATCTCTAAATAAAAATGAATTGCATGAAAGTCGGATCGTTTTTTTAACAGACTTCGTAGTTTAAGTTTTTCGTAAATGAAGAACGTGTAACGTTATACGCACGTACTTAACAACGGATTGCTAAAATATACGCAGAAAATAATAACACAACGGATGACTTTAAAATGTACGATAACTAAAAATATTTATATTGTAAATAACCAAAGGGGAATATACATTAGTTTATTATGTATGTTTTTCAAGTCGATTGTAGCTTAAATCATTAAAAAATTCCATAACCAGTCCAAAAAATTATGTATGCTATCAAAAGTTTGGCTTTATTTGGGAGCAAATTTTCAATTGATTAATGAAAATTGTTTTAGGGGAAGATATAGTAGTACTCAATTACAAGAAAATATTTTTTCTCACAGTTAAGGTTTGATACCGGACGAATGAATACTGTTCAGCACGTGTTAAAGCGTGTAATTTCTGAATCAATTTATTTTCCTATTCAATTTTCTACTTATAGTGAGCATTGTAGAGCTCGAAAAATCAGCTTTATATTAGAGCGGATATGAATCTCGTAGTGTATTTTGTGGATTGGGGCCTTGAACCTAGTACGGCGTTGATTTAGCTCATTGGGAGCCAGAACCCTCACTAAACCGAAGAAGAAGAAGAAGAGGATTTAGTTCGTTGTTTCGTGTCAAATTCCTGTTATATTTTTTGTGTGTACTGTGGGTGTTGTTTATGTAAAACTGCAGTAAATGGCCTTAAGTAATTTTTGAAAGTCAAGTTGTGTGTAACAATGATATAGAATAATAGACTATACCATGTGTAAAGAAAATGAAGTTACAGACAGGCTAAAGGAGAGTGGTTAATGGAATTGAACTTTTCTTAAATTATAGTGTTTAAAAAATTTGTGCTCTGCCTCGACTATTATAAAGTATGTAAATTATTAAAAGAATTAAGTGACATGGCTGTCAGTACTCAGTAACCTACTATGTGTTGCTTCAAAATTTCAAATTATGCTTTAAGTTTAATGTGCTCAATATTTCAAAGCATGATTAATAATTTTTATATTGTCATCTGGTTTTAGCCACTTACTTCTTAAGATATGACGAAAACAGCTTAACTAAAGCTTTGTATGTGAAGTTCAATAGTTCTAAGCCTTGACCCCCAAAATGATAAAAAAGGGTTAGATTGAGCAGTGATAGGTCCTTAGACTGCCTCTGAGAAATTGGGACTGCAATTGTACTGTATTCTGTATTTATTTGCATTCAATGTTCAAGACATGTGTGTGACTTTTGTGAAAGAATGTTTAATAATAATTCTGCTATACTTTGGATTTTGTATGTTATGTAATTAATGCCCTCATATGCGTTTACCCTGTTTTTGACATTGCTCTTGTTGTTTGTTAAACATGTAGGTTAAGGAATCCATAATATTATTGGTTAATATTTAATTTTCCTTGCATTATGCAGACATGCACAGGGCATTCTGTTCATTCTACAACCTTCATTTAGTATCATTGAAAGGATTTTTTTTCCGAGTTATGGTAGCTGGTGAGGTTGGTTAGTATGGATTGGTTTTGATAATTAGACATAAAGGAATAATAAATTTTAATTTTTAGAACTTTTAAAAAGTAGCCCTAGTATCTGTAGACTTTGTGTGATTGTTATCTTTGTATGTAAGCTCTTTGAATATCTCTGTATACTTTTATATGCTTTCAAACCTTTCAAAAATTAGTTTCCTCAACTCAGAAAAGAAGTCCTTCTTATTGATACTCACATATAGGCTGAATGATGAAGAAGAACATGATGCAACTTAAAGGAATTATTTATCATATTGGAAGTAAATGTAACAACTTTGATTGTTGCACATAGTATGGCAAATTAGCAATATTATTAAAACAGCCTTAGTCTTTATTGAGTACACAATTTTTCTGATATTTATTCTTATTTTAGATTAGTTATTAAATGCTTGTTGAATGCTGGGTTTTATTTGCATTTTTTTTGTATGTGTGTATACAACACTCAATATTCCATTGATTGGCTGGAGGTTGTAAGTACAGAGAGCACAGCAGGTACAGGATATCATCATTAGCAATTGGGCTTATTTTTGATGATGGGTTGACCAGGTTAGCTTCAAATTGTATCCAAATTATATTTTAAAGGCTGGAATATTGTCATTGTGTTATGAAAGCTTGAAAAATGTATAAATATAATTATAGTCTATTGCTGATTGTTTTAGATGTTCTATTTTTTACAGTTATTAAAAATGTTCTGTTTGTATTTCAATTATATTTCTAAATAAAATTTATAAAATATTCAAAGTAAACCTTAAAAAATGTTGCTACTTTTTCAAAATAAAGTAAAAATCCATGTAAAGAAACTAAATTTACTTATGAGAAGATATGAATATATAACTTTACTGAAGCCTTATTCTTTTCTGTTTTTTTTAAACCCAAGTTTAAAATAGAAGGCATTTTTATCTTTTTTCTTTAGTCAAAATGTAGCTTTTTGTTGTAGTAAGCTTACTACACTAAGGTATTCTTAATCCTTTCCTTAATTAGGCTGAGTTAACTAGTTTTATTTAATTTATATTTTCTGTTTTTGTAGAATAAATTGTCAAACTTCTGATTAAAGAAATCCTAAAATAAGTTTACCAGCTCTTTCTTGTCATCTTATAGTATGAACTGACTATTTTCAAGTTTTATTATATTTAAAAAAGCAGAAATTTTGTCTGAAAATTATATGCTTTCATGAGAAAACTTGTGAGCTAAACAGTTCTCTCTCTTATGTACATCCTTTCCCTGCTTCCTGATGAATGAAAATTAGTGGGCAATATGTTCTTTTTTTGTCTGAGTAATAATTCTAATTACAAAAAGTGCTTTATATTGTCACTTTGATTTTTGGTGCATTTTGTCATGTAGTAATTTTGAGATATCTTCTGATTTTGCTAAATTTCTGCTGTAATGATGGCACCTGAGCATTTAGGAGAGTTATAATTGAAAAATATTCAACATTAAAGATGCAATCTGTCTTGTGTTCTATTTCAGTGTTAATTGCATTTTGATACCTACAGTTAATATTTTGTCAAGTTAATTCATTTTCTAAAGCAAGAAACATAATTTTTTATCATCGCAATGAGGCTTTCAGCTTCATCTTCAAATTACATTGTTATCAGCTGTTGTGATGCACTACTCATCTTTGATAAAAGGTAAGGTGAGATATTAGTATAGCACCTACCTAAATTCTTGGTATTGTCATGCAGGGCTACTTGCAATGCTCAGGATATCTGGACATGAGTGGTCCATTCTGAACACTGTAGTGCCCAAAGCATTAGTTTCTCAAATCTAAAATTTGGGCAATAAAGTTGACCTTTTTTATCTTACATTTGGCTTGTAAACTTTCAAATTAATTCATTAAAACATCATTCTGTGCAGTGTTAACTGTAACTCTGATGCTTGATAGGCTGATCACATCACCATAACTGCCCAAGCAGTATTGCCAGACATGAACACTAATAAGTAGTGCATATGTGTATGCTTCATAAGTAGTCAATTAGGCCTGTTTATTGCCCAAACTTGAGAACTAATTTGTTAAAAAATTTGTTCAATTGGAAAATACAAGAGTTTACACACACACACACATATGTGCTCATCTAACATTTAACTAATATAGCGTAACTGATAGCAAATTTATGAAAATATTCTGTTTTCCTTAATAGTAATTAACATCACAAAATTGATAAAAATGTTTATGTACTCATTAAACAGGCAATGGTAAGCTCCTGTATATGCTAATAATATGAAATTGGTATAATTTTTTTCTTGATGAGGTACATTTTGAGTATAATTGGGATCAGTACAAAATCAGCAATTTTCACAGCTTGTTGATGATTCCATCAAAAAGTGCTAATTTTTGCCAATGTTGATTAATTTTCACATTGCTAATCAGGCATGAACAAGCATAAGATGAATTTCACCACCACTCATCTTAGTTGCAAATCTTTTGTACTGAATCCCACAAAAAATGAGATTGCTCTGTAAGTTCATCAATATTGTGCCTTTTATTTTGGTACACAAGTACAGGGATTTTTTCACATGTTTGATAGAGGGGTGTTTAAGAATTGTGAATGGAATGAGCTTTGATCATCCTAAATCAGCCAGCTTAGCAACACATTGTGTCTTTTGGCTTTTGTGTAATACATTTGATTGTTTTTTGCATAATGCATTTGATTGTTTTTTGGCATTGTATTTCTTATCAACTGGGATGCTTTTGAAAAACACTAGCACTCTATGGATGAGAAATAGCTGTTTTTTTAAATTACCCATTTACGGTGGTTGTGGGCACATGAAGTATCAAAATTAAGTAATGTAATTGTTAATGAACTATTGAGCTAAATTGGCACTCATTTGCAAGCTTTTATTTTATTGCTGCTAATGTTTTCCTTTGGATTTTAAGGTTTGTCTTTTATATTTTGTATTGTTATTTTATTGATATTTTATTCTAATGTGATTTAGCTGTTGGTTATGGTAGTGTTTGGTACTTTTCAGGAAAGAGGACCCTTTGCCTACCTTCATCGATTTACCGACTAAAGTAGCTGAGGAACAAACAGTCAGAAATGCCAAGCAGGGCAGCAAGTAAGTAATGGTTAAGGTTTAAAATTATATTCATGTTATTGTGCTCTAGAAATTTACTTGAATTATGATAAGCTGAGTTCATAAGTTATCAAGCTTGTATAGTTACTTCGTTTTAGCATCTGATGTATGTAGGTACATATATTGTGACAAAATATTTATTTATAGTATAGGGCTATAAGTGCAATAACCTGTCATAATACTAATAATAGAGCATCTAAGCTATATTGAAAGAGAACTTGTGGTCTGTGACTGCTTTTGAGGGAGCCATGGGTTGCATTACGATGCTCTGAAGTTGCAGCTTCAAAGTATGCTGATTTGTTTTGCTATAGTGTTCTACTTGTGTAACCAACTAGGAACATATATGCAGGCATCCACATTTTCTTAATTATTAGTTCCCACTTGCATCACAGATCTTGAAAAGATGTGCAGGTCTCTAAATTTTCTCAATTATTATTAGTTGCCACTTGTGTCATAGATTGGGAACACATGTACAGGCTTCCAAATTTTCCTCAATTATAACATTTTGCTTGTGTAACAGGTTAGAAACAGATGTTCAGGTTTCCAAATCAGGAGACCTGGTGCAGGAGAAGGAGGTGGTGGTTGGCTGCTGCCTGAGCACCTGTGACCAGTTAGTAGGAGCCATCACCTCTCACAAGCGGCTGCTGGTGTGGCGCTGGGCTGAGCCTGCCTCCTGGCATCTCTCCCATCGCTGGCAGCTTGTCAAGAGACCTGTTGATCTTGTATTTGATATTAAAGGTCAACATGTTTTAATTGCTGGTAAGAATTTTGTGCTTTATATGCATTATATGTGCACCTTAACTTACAACTGAACACATAAATTTTGATGTCATAAGCCAATGTTGAAATGAGACTTTTAAAGAGGCATATTAATGCCACGTTTTTTACAACATCACCAAACATAGCATGTCTGATTTTAGATGATGCTTTAGTTCAATAATAGCTAGTCTGGATGTTGCATTTAACTTGCATAATATTTTCATTTGTTTTAACATGCTAATGGTATGAAATGGAGACATATACCTGTTTGCTTATTCAAACCAGTGATAAGGATTTATTTTAAAATTTTGTAATTATGGTATTTAGGGTCTCTTTATTGCAAAATGCCAGTGCTGTTGTTGGATATAATTAATGTTTGTTAGAAACTTGAAATTTTTCCTGAGCATAGAAAAATAAAAACACAAGCGTATTGAATGTGTAGAAACCAAAATACAAGTCAATAGTTCGAATGAGTATGTTTTTGCATTTATGAACTTGTACAAGAAAAATGAAAAAAATTAGTGCACATTTTTGTAATTTTGGGAGCCAAATTATTACTAATATTTTCTTGTATTTTGATAACTAAATATTTTATTGATTAACTTGACAGCTATGTAAATATCCAAATTTAGATCTTATTCTTCATATGCAGACACTCGCATCCATATAGATTCAGCCACTTGATACAAGAGCACATACTTTGAATGCATAGAACTAAAAAAATTTTGAATACAAATCAAACGGTGCTCAAATAAATAAGTGTGTCACAATCTCCATGACTACCCTTTATGCATATCTGGGTGTCTGTGGTTCTGTTAGCTAGTCATTAGAAACAGTCCTGCGTTTTTCTGTGCATTTTTGCAGCTCTGATCTAGTTTTTGTTTCCCAGACAAGACTGGAGATGTGCTGAACGTCAGCCTAGACGATGCTGGCCAGGATAAAGGGCCATCTGCAAAAGAAGCGTCATCATCGGACGGGCTGGAAGACCCTGGCCCTGCCCCTGTGCTGCTGGGCCACTTGTCTATGTTGTTGTCTCTTGTGAGTGACAGGCGTAAGAGTGGTGCATCTGGGGAGAAGGGTTTGTGAAGGAGACCCCATTTCAACACATATGCTGTTATGATGCTGGGGGTAAAATGACCCATTTCAACTAGTGTACTGTTACAATGTTAGGGGTAAAATGACTCATTTCTTCAACACATGTGTTATTTTTTGGGTATGCTGGTTTAACCCAGCTAATCCGGCAACTTGGGGACCCAAGGCTTGCCAGACCATTTTGCATCATTTTCACTTGCTTGACTGTGACTTCAGCTGATGCACTCCCTCCATTTGTGCCCAGCATCCGTCATCTGGGGGACCGTTGAAGCATCTTTAGAACAGTTATGCTGGCGTACAGGTGTTGCCGAATGACAGAATTCCGGATTTAAGATGCTTTTCAGATAATCATTTTGATACAAGGAAAAAACATTTCGGCTTGGAGTTTGGTGAAAGGAAAATTCAATTGATTTTAATGTTTTTGCATGAATTTTTCACATTTCATTTTCTTCTGAATAACTCTTCAATGGTGCTAAAAACCCAAAATCGAACACCGAATTCTTTTTTGCGCGTAATCTACTTGTATTCCTGATTATTCTAAGCCAAAAATCTCTAAAAAGAGTCCATTAGAAAATCAGCAAAGCCCTGTGACCTTGACATGTGTATGGCTAGCGCGTGCAGCCACTGTCAGGCTTTGACGGAGCTAACTGTGCTATAATTTCCCTCAATGACTTCGTTTGAGGCACTGGACCCAAACGATGCCATGCGAGCAACAATGCCACAACTCTGCTGTGAACATCTGAGATTGTGCTCGCGTGGACCAAACCTTCCATGCTTCATATTTCCTGTTACACTGCTAATAGCGCACTCACTTTTGCACGTACGCCTGTCAAGTTTAGATGAGTTATAAAGCAGTTGTAATAAAACAATTTTAAGTGAAAAAATGTACATTATAGCGAAACCATTAAACAGTTTTCTTTAGGTTTTCCATTTTCATTGGGATACAATTTTGATACATATTTCGCCTCAGACGATGTCACGGTGCGGCCGTTATGTAGCCAGCGGCGACCGTGACGAGAAGATCAGAGTCTCGAGTTATCCCCGGGCCCACAACATCGCCAGCTTCTGCCTCGGCCACAGCGAGTTTGTGTCGCAACTCCGGACGCTGCCATCATTCCCGGCCGTGCTGCTCTCCGCCTCTGGTGTAGGTTGCCTAATTAGGGGCGTGAGAGTGAGGGCACGTGTCAGTGGTCGCCTTATTAGGGGCGTGAGAGCGAGGGCACGTGTCAGTGGTCGCCTTATTAGGGGCGTGAGAGTGAGGGCACGTGTCAGGGGTTAGCATTATGGCAGCTCTTGTGAGTGTTTCTTGCTCTCGTGTTCCTGGGTCCTGATGATCATCACTACCTTTCTTCTTCTTAGTTATTGGATATTATATTCCTCATCCCCAAGTTTCTTGAGCCTAGTGTTTTTTTTTGTCCTTTCCTTCATAGTCCTATATACGATCCAAATACTGTTCTACCATTTTCACGAGTCACCTGTATCCGAAATCTTCATACATTCAGGTCAAATTATACAGATTGTTTTAAAAAACCTTGAATTTATTGAATAGTGGTAACATAGTAACTAATTATCCAAATTCAATGTTCATTGTATAGTGAAGTGTTGAAAATTTATTTCCGTCTTGCAAACACGAATGATTTCACGAGTATAACGTTTTAGCTGTTTTTACTTATAAAGTGTAAAGGGATTCAAACACTTCTTGGGGTAAATTAGAATCTCTAATGAGGTTATTCATCAAATTTTTATTCACCTAGATTTTGATGATATATATTAATAAGTGAACTGAATGAATATTATCATCTATTCCGTGAATTGTGTCAGACAGAAAGAATTGTGGTTGAGCAGTTTTTATTTTTATCAAATGTTATTCCCACTTGTATTTTTCATCAACGTTACATTGTATCTATGGCTTCCTTTAATCTTAGCTGATTTTAATTAACCACCTGTTCACAATCAAATTCAAACGTATTCCAGGACGGTACCCTGAGGCTGTGGAACTTGGAGGACGGTAGAGAGCTCAGCGCGCTCGACACCCACAAACACTCGCACCCAATGGCTCTCGATGCATCATTAGGGGCTCTAAATGAACAGCACGCAGCCTCGACAGCTGCTGATCACAAAAACGCCAACAACCACACCTGTAGCGACAGCCAAGATCATCCAGGCCACACCAACAACCAGACCTGTAGCATCAGCCAAGATGATCCAGGCCACAGCAGTGGCCGGGATCGTGTGGTGCCCGAACAATGTGCGGTCGTAAGTGTAGCGGTCACCACAGATCCCTCCAGGGACCGTGCTGATGTTGCGGCTGTGGTGTTTGACAAGTCCCGAACAGTTGCGCTCTATGGGGTTAGTGAAGACCAAGTGTTGCGGTTCCGGTGCCAAGCTTCCCTCCCACGCCCAGCCTCCACCGTCTGCTGGCTGTCGCATGATACTCTCGTGACTGTTTGCCCTCCTGCAACTTGTGTTTCTGCTGCGGTGAGAAATAGTGTTTGGAAAAGTGGCACCATCAGTCAGTCCTAATTGCCCTTTTAAGGGCTTCGCGGCGATAATGAGGTTAAAATATTTAACCTATCTCACGTAACGTCATGTTGAAACCAGCAGGAGATCTGAACCGTTTGAGATCCCCTCACAATTTCTTGCCGAGTTTTGATTGGCTAACTCAATAGTATTAAAATGTGCAATGTATCGTAGATTTAGGTGAGAGAATAGATTACAAACATAATAAAATCGGTTAAATGCAGACGTTTCTGATCTAAAAAAATCGTCATTTGGTTTGTCTGGGTTTAAAAGGTCTGTGTTTTAGGGGTTTGACATGATTGTGATCACATTTGCACTTTTAATCCCAATGATTCGATTCCATTTAAATTGCTCCTCACTTATAACCGGTATCTATATATTAATAATAAAAAATTTCTTCGTATGAGGGTAGTGACCGAAGATGTGTTCTCAAGTGTACCGAACATATTGCCTTAGTTCATTAGGAAGGTTGACCTGTAATCTGGTGCTGTTATTTCAAGGTTCCTCTTTCCCCCAAGCTCGAATAGCATCTAATTTAATGGGTACTATCCATTCACTAAACTCTATTTATTGCATAGCATCGAGTCACTTCCTTTGACAGTATCCATTTATTAAATTCTGTCCATTGGATAGTATTCAAATATTCCCTTTGGCAGGAATCATGAAATTTTCTTCGCATTCTTTAGTTCTTAACGAGTGCGCGCATGCGAACAACCAAACATTGGACCCAAAATCTGCTTCTGGCTTCTTCCACTCCACTACTCAACTCCTGCATCCTTCTGCTCTGCCCCTCACAACAGGCGCTCTGCATCATGTCCCTCTAACTCATCATAACTTTGTTCAGTGCACTTCAAACTCTTTTTTGCATATATAACGCATAAGTTCTTGTTTTCTCTTCATACCGTGCTCTATTGAATAACAAAAAATTATAGTTCATTTGGGTAAGTTTGGTCGTCACGAGCTCTTTCTCATGTTTCTAATAAGAAGATGATTTTATCATTCATTGTGATCGTGTATAAGCTGTCGAAAAAGTGTGTGTACATTACTGTATGGACATTTCTGAATTGAGAGTATAAAATAAAAACAACTGCAGGTCAGAAGCTCTTCAAAACTCGCAAATCTTCGCAATGAGATTTGGGGAAACACTTCCGGTTAACTTCAAAAGTAACGAATTGTACAAACGATGGCTTGACTGTTGCATTCAATCATGTTCGTACCTGTCCGGCATACCTGAACGGGAGTGCCCCCGGACTCGAGCCGCAGCAAATAACAGCTGTGTGCGCTATTGTTATCGTTTCAGGAGCCTCTCTTGGATGCAGCAGACGACAGTTCACCAGTGCTGGTCTGGCGGTGGGAGGGAGAGGAGCTCACGTGTCTGCCTCAGCACCATCTCTCTGCTTTCGCGTCTCAGAACAGACACCGGTTTCAAGGTAAATTTTAAGACTTCGTCAAAAATTTATTATCATGCAGCCGATGTGTACGTATTCACGCGCTGTCTTCAGGAATGACCGTTCTTTGCTGCGACCACTCGGGGGGTAATTTAGGCCTCGATAATTTTTTATTTTACAATAATAATTTAGGCCTTCTGTTTTGCAATTTGGAAATGACAAACAACGGGTACATTTTTTTCGATCCCTTGTTTCATAAAAATTTCTTCAAAATCTCCCTTGCTCGAGCCCTCTCCACTCACGTGTGGTGTGTCACCCCAATGTTGCCCCTGCGCTCGTTATTTCTGAGGCGGCTTGTGAACTCTCCGTGTTGTCCTGGAAACACCAGGAGACTAACTCCCCTCAATTCACCTCTTTCTGCGTGGGACTCACCTCCTCAGTCATCGAAAACGCTCGCCTGTGACGAGTGACTGAGGAGATCAGCCATGAAAATCAACCAATTCATGTTTAAGGTTTAGCATTCCTGTAATGCTTATTCATAATATTTTCCTCAACTGAGGATGAACGTGTATTAATCCATTCACTGGTGGGACTGACCTTCTCAGTCATCAAAAGCACTCTCAAGTGCCGCGCGACTGATCTCCTCAGTCGTCGCAAACGCTCACCAGTCACTTAGGACTGAGGAGATCACCCATAGAAACTGTTTTCGATGGAGGTGAGAGCTCCTGAGCGAGAGGGTTGACTCTGTGGTGTGTGGTGTGTGCTGTGCAGGTGTGTACGCTGTCGACACGCAGGTGCTGTACAAGCAGCGCTACGACAATGTCGCCGACTACCAGAAGAAGAAGCGGGAGCGCCTCCTGCAGCAGGCGGAGCAGCAGAAGCAGGTGCAGGAGCAGCAGATGTTACGGCGGGCGAAACGCATGCGTATGTCGGAGCCGGCCCAGGAGGCCTCTTGAAGTACACGCGACTGCAGGGATGTTCTCTTTTATTTGCCCTGTGTGGGACGGCGGGCGGCTTGGGGGTGTCGACTGGGGCTGTTTTGAACGGAGCAGAGTTTGGTTCGCACCTCATTGGTCTTGTGTGGACCGGTGCAAGGTTTTGTTGTACCTAATATAACAGTTTTTGACTGTGAAAGACATTTCTTGTATGTAATTTTATAGTTTACAGGGTGTTAGGGAAAAAGAGGTAAAAATTTCAGACCGGTCAGAAAGTGGATAGTGTCAAAAATTTGGGTTGTTGAGATATTGTAGTCTAATATTTGCAAGAAGGAAATTCGAAAACAAAATTGCTCAAAAATGATTTATTAGTACATTTACCTCAGAAGTTGTTCAAAGTTTCTACCACCCAAATTGAAGCACTTGTGATATTTTTGACTTCAGAATTACCGGTTATTGTTTTAAAGGCCTGGTATTTTAGAAATATCGCCAGAGGCTGCTGCAAGTCTTGCCACGAGATCTCCCTCTGGTTCCATAGGGGTTGGAAAATCGAGATTTTTCACGCGTCCTCCGCGTAAAGGTCGAGTTCCGTCATGCCGGCAGCTCTCGGCGGCCAAGTAACGACCATTTCGATCGATCCATCTACTGGGAAATCGAGCAATGGGGTAATTTCGGACAGCATTGTGCAAGTGTGCTGCAGCCCCGTTTCAAACGGTAAACAGTTAATGTCTAAATAAAATTTTCACGGAGTTTCAGGAGGCAAAAGTATTTAGTTTGCCACTTTTTGGTAGGTGTGAAATTTTGTACCTGTTTTTCCCTAACATCCTGTACATTAGAATACAAGGAGATTATATCAAAACTTGTCATAAAACTGTTTTCACTCACATTGAGATTTTTAATACTGTCCACAAATTGTTAAGAGTTTTCAAAAGTATATTGGTTTTTGCTAAAGTCGTCTACAAAAGGTATTAAAAACTTTGATTATTTGTAGGTAGCAGACTGTCAGAGCGAAAAATCCGGCTCATGTGGCCGAATTACTATATACATAAAATTATAGGATAAATAGGCAGACAAATCCTGGTGAAATGATGCATCAGATCATTTCACCAAGCGTCAAATGTTAAAAACTCCTTTTGCCCTGTGCTATTCGTTCATTTATATGCCCTTTTCTATGAGGAATCAATTTTTTCTTTAATTTTGAACACTTGAAAAGAAAAGTTAAGTGCTAATATCGTTTATATTGCTTTAATTCATATGAAAAGTCGCCACAAAGCTTACCATTTTTAAAACTACATTCTTCGAAACTTGTTGAAAAATTAACCTGTTGTTTCTTTACATTTTGAAATGTTAAATTTTGTTCCCCTAACTTGAGACATTCCTGTACATGAAGCTCCTCCAAAGACCAGGGCAATTGAGGTACGCGTCTGTATTTGGTCGCTGTGTTCTTTTCTGCCACGCAGCAGCGGCACCTGCGACACGTAAACTTAAGTTAAAGTCGCCGACCTCGGCGACCTCAAAATGTTCAGAATTAGGTAATCTGTCGCTTGGATGAGGTTAATGCGTGCAATATACCCCGTTATTTCTGAGGCCTTTATAGCGCACACACGGACTCGGACGGAAGTGGAGAGCAGATGATGAACTAAGGCTCGTGTGCTCGCCATCCAGAGGTGCGACCTGAAGTGTGTTTGTGATGGTAAACTCTCAGTTGAGAAGGTTTGTACCTGGCCGCTCCGCAGTGGACGGAACAGGCTCTGTGCTCCTTCATATTTTACTGTGCGTGCCTCATCTGTTGCTTCAACCCACCGTGTCTACAATATTGTACCGTTGATATTTTATACTATGAGCCCTTGCTATCTAGCTCCATGGAGCTCAGATATTCGGTAAACTCTTGTGAGCGAGCGCCAAATGTGTTGAGGAGTGTGCAGCGCCAGCATTCTCGGCCCACTTATCTAATCTCATCTCGTACGCTAAGATCTGATAGACTGACAGGACTGACTGGATGCAGACGATTGCATAACCGATGATGCAGGCGACTAAACTGAGGTATGTGCGGGGGGTACTCTGGCGCGGTGGGTAGTGCTCTTCACTTCCAATGAGGAGGGCTCAGGTTCTGCTCTATCCTTGCGACAACTGGATTTCTGAGGAGTGCCGGAGTGCTTTCCTTGTGCAAGGAAGCTCACTTCCCACTGCACTCATGTATCCTGTCAGTAATTATAATGCATTTAAAACCCAGTCTATAGTACTGTATGTCAACGCTGTTGGAATAAAATTCCGTGTATTTTTTGTAGTTCTACATGTGTGATATTTTTCGTATATTGAAATATAAGACATATTTGGCACACATGTCTTTTATTCAACTATGAGGCATTGAGATACGTCGAGGGACAGAAGCAATTGCGCACATGAGATTTCATTTTTTAATGAATATTTTTCAAACATCTAACCAGCCAACATTCGTGGAACTCGCACAAAATATACGTTCTGTAATGTAGAGTATCCTTAAATTTATTTCCATAATGTGGTGAAGAAAATTTCTCCATTTACAAGTGTATGGTCTCATATTGACACAAAAGATATACGGTGCAGGACAAAAACATTCACCCAAAACCATTTCCTATGTTTAATGTTTCGTTGTAAAACCATTGTTGGCACTTACTGCTCAAAGATAGTTTTCATGTGCTAAAATGAAGCATTGTCAAGCTTGTGGTGGTATATGAGCCCATTCTTCAACGCAGATCTTCTTCAGATCTGCAAGATTCTTCTGTATTCTTTTATGAACTTTCTTCAGTATTCTCCAGTGATATTAAATGGGATTGAGGTCCAGAGATTACATGGCTTGGAAAGAGGAGGATATTGATTTTGATCTTCATAAACCATTCGGATGTCAATTTTCCTAAGCGAATAGGGTCTCAATCTTGCTAGAACGTCCGTTTGTGTTTTAAAATAAGCGTCAAGCACTTGGAATGAGACCCTTCTCTAATATTCGACTTCACGCGGCCCCGTCCATCTTCCCATCAATGATATGAAGTGCACCAGTGTCATAAGCTGAGAAACAACCCTAAACAAGAGTAGTGCTAAAGTTGGGATGGCATTACGCCTCTCGGAGGCTGTTCCTTGTGTCCTCCACACCGGACCAGCAGAGTTGCGATCAAATAATTTAACTTTAGTTTCGTCAGATCAAACAGCAGTCTTCGAAAATGCACATCCTTTACCCAAGTGTTCATTCGCAAAGCTTAGATGACTTACGTCTTGGTGTTAGTGCTGCATGCGAGTTTTACGAGGCATAGAACATTTGATCCCATTGCAGTGAAGTTCTCAACTGATGTTGCGTTTATTGATTTCGGTCTCGCAGGCTCCCAGATCAGGCTTTAACTTTTTGCGAGTCATCATGAGCTTATTATTAATATTTTTCATCAAAACTCTACGAGACTAAGATCATTCTTCTGTGGAGCTCTTAACCTTAATATATAAATGATCAGTTGAGCCATATTCCGAAAAGTTGGGAATAATTGAACCAACATTAAATTACGGCCTATCAATCTACGCTTAAATATTTCTGTACGATATTCATCGAGAACGGATTTTAGGGGCCTCAATTATCGTGTGAAAGTTGTTTCACATAAATGATTGAATACTTTTGTCACGAGCCATATATAAATGCAGTGTATATGAAGTCGTTTACTTCGAAAGTTCTATTCTTCATATTAGAATTTCACTTTGTTTACCAGGCTTTAAGTTCTGTTGAAGTTGTAAGTATGTTGGCTTGGTAGCTAGACGTTAAATAAAGAATGAATTTTAAAGTCATCAATTATTAATGCCCCGCCCCCCACACGGTTTGTGCTTCGTATATTTAGTGAGATACGAAGTGTATGTACGACTGAAATACACAAAAAAAAAACGGAAGAACACTGCAATCAGAAAAATTTAAAAACATATAAAATAGTATTTTGCAGCCCATAAATAAGTTGCATAAGGCGAGAAAATAAGGTCATTTAATTATCAATGCGACATTATGTAACAGGTGGATTCAAGGAAAGCGACTTTATGCTGGATTGAGAAATTTCTGACTACGCCACTGATCAGGCTTACAAGGTGAATATCGTAAGCGTACGGGAAACTGAAACATTTTAATTATACGAGGAATAATTTTTGCGCCCAGTGAGAAACTAAATTGTTGTTCAAAATGGTTATAAGCACGAATAAAATATAACTAATGTGCAATTTCACTTGCATGAAACGTTTCAATTATTATGAAGAAATTCCTAGGAATAATTGGCATTTATAATATACAAAGCAGTTGTGCAGTTTAAATATGCAGCAAGAATGTAGCAATTGAATATTCACTCATGTGCGAGACGTAGAGCTTTTATTGGCTCCTTGTTCTGAGAATCGTTTCAGCATTCCAATAGGCGAAAATACCTAATCTTATTAGGGCATTGGCAATCTCACGGTCGCTGCACAGATAGTCTCCACTCTCCATTTCTCTCCAGCCTGAGTGTTGCGGGTGTGCACTGTGCAGTGGCAGCAGCAGCACAGCAACAGCTAAGCTCCAAGTTCCAAGTTCCAACAGTCTATCGTTGACATCCGTTGAGGGGAGTGCGAAGCGTTGAGTTCTCTGCAATTCGATACATCAACCTGAGAATCTTTGAGTGGTGATTTGTTTCCGAGAAACCTGAGTGTGGTTTTTCCTAGTAGAATTGACGAAGAAAATTAATTTATGAGAAACAAGCTGAACTATATCGACGTCAGATTTCGAATTTGGATTGTTTATGTTTGAATAATACATATAGATTTTCTAGAATACGCAATTTGCGACATGGCACCGGGACAGCAGAACCTTGTGGTCAGCAAACACCCTCCTGATATCGAGGTGAGGTGCGAGGTAGCTTCTCATGAGGTTGCAAGAAGTGTGTCAAATATTCACAAAAGTATAAAACATCCTCATGATATTTAAATTCATTAGGATTTTACCTCTCTCATTCTTCAGTTGTTATAAATTTTTAGGTGGTGACAGAATACTCGTAAAAATTTCTGAAGAATTTGGGCGTGGAAAACAGTTAAGAACCGCAGGAAACAGTGTATGGTACTATGCCTCCTATATGCCCGTGGGAAGACAACGCTGCGAGTGTGTTTCACATCTACCTGATTCATCAGTCGACTAAATTAACTCCACATTCTTTTATTTTGAAATCTCGACTCACCTGAGTGTGCTGTGGTATGGACACTTATTACTTGCCTATTTCGTACTATATTTTAATGAACTCATGCATTTCAATGTAGCAAATCCATTAAATTGATCAATACTGAAATAACAATTAACCACTACAGTGCTGTTTATGTAGGTGAATGTACTTCAAAAACTAAGAAAGCCTAATTCACAAAGTTAAAATATAGTAATCACATCGTAATTTAATTGTACCATTCTTTTAATTTTGAACCTCGTCCGCTGCTTCAACCTTAAGAGTACCGCAATTTCATTAACTCTAAATAATATTATCCTGACTTCTACGCTATCGACCTAACCTCGCAACTTATGACGGTGACCCTAATGATAACCCCCCTACCGCCACATCATCTTTGAAATAACCTTAACGCTAGTGTAGCATTAACCTCAACCTAAAAGAATACATTAGCCTGAACGAAAGGCTCACCCTAACATGAACGCTAAAATTGCCCTAGCCTTATCGCTATCACCCTAACCACCATCTTTGGGTTGGTCTTAGGGTTAAGCCTGGGGTTAAACCTACGTAAAAGTTATCATAATAAAGTCAAGGTTAGGGTGAGTTCAGCCTTAGGGTTACCACTTTAATTAAGATGGTGGTTAGGGTAGTAGCGATGAGGCTAGGGCAGTTTAGCAACCCTAGAGATTAACTTAAAAATACCTTTTTCCTAAACGTTAGTTCCGGGTGGCATCAAAAAACTGGCCAAAAGTGAACGCTTGCAATTCAAAAGGTAATTTGCGTAGAAGGGCAAAACAAAATCTATCGGAAAGGATATAATTTCAAGTTTTATTTTGCGATATAGATACCACGATTACGTTATAACTTATCGTTGCTACATTTTTTCACAAACCTGGTTTTCTGGAAATAACATTAATTTACGCCGGTCTGATTTCCCATGGCAGCTAGAATACCTGATCTCTGAATTATGTTCTCTGAGGACGCTGCAAAAAGATGGCCTAAATGTGCCCGTTATCCGGGACTCCTTTTAATTGATCAAAACGTTCTGGTTGAAGTAATCGCGAATTTTCAGAACCGTGCTAATCTGTGCATTAAACAACAGGTTGGTTTTTCCAATTATTAACCAAATAAAACTTGAGACTATTTGCTTTTTTGCGGCTTTTGTTTCGCCTTTTTTCGCTAATTCATTTTTGTGCTATGATCATTTAATTTCGAGGAGTTTTTGCAATGTCACCCGGTGCTTCCCTAACCTCGACCTTTTCATTAGACAACCTCATCTCCAAAATTACCCTTACTTCATACGTAGCTTCAACTCGTTGTACGAATTTCCACTGTTGTGCGAACTCTGTCGACCTTTATCATATAACCCGAACATACATCCCATCAGTAACTGTTGATCAATAATTCAAGTATCGTCAATCCAAGCTGACAAGCTTGTCAGTATTAGCATGTTTAGTACACAGAGCTTACAGACACTAAGTTTTCAACGGAATTCATTTTGACTAGACTTGCTTTCGACACTAGCCAACCTCCTCACCTCGTACTCACAAACGGCACCACTACGTACAATAACTTCTATTTCTCTTCGCTAGGGAAATTTGAGGTTGGCTTCGTAATTGTTAAGAAAATGTTAGCATGAATGAATAATGACAAACAAACCGTCACTCTCTCTCTTGCGAGCGATTGGGATATTTTTGAATTCATCGCTAATACAGGGGGGTTAGAGAGGCTGAATAATATTGTCGTTTGTAATTATAGAATAAAGCAACGCAAAGTCATTTGTGGTTCATTATTACTCATAGAAGAAATTTCCACACGCTCTTGTTTGTATACTGATTGGTGTTATTTAGCATACAAATAGATTCGGGTAAAAATATCCTTGCGACCTTTTAAAACTGTTCGTGCATTCTGCTCCCACCTTGTAACACATGTTACCATAGTGCCCTCATCCCTGACTGGTGTGGCAGATTACGGGGCCGTAAATGACTTTTCATATCACTAGAGAAATGCGAAGCTATCTGATGCGTGTACATGTATGTATTTGAGTGTGTTTGTATGCAAGTGCGTGTGTACGACCGTGCTCACGTCCATCTTCGCGCTCAGCTAAGCTCTATTGAAAGGGCAGCAGTAGTACCAAGGTGCGGTGTGGGGCCGCTGCTACTGCGCACATGTGTGTGGGTGGCGCTGTGCTGTGCGACTGTAGGGCTGTTGTGTGGCCTTGTGGCTCACCCAGCATGCCTCACATTTCTCTTTGCATTATGAGAGTGTCGGTACTGCTGATTAAGAATGTCCGCTCTGGGTGCTGCTGAGATTCCCGTAGTGGCCGTCAGCGATGCGACAGCCAAGACCTGACTTAGTTCCTCTGACCTGAGAACTTCAGCCTCAGTTCAAACCTGCCCACGGTCACTGTCGACATATGTGGACGCTGTGGTTGTTGCATTCACACGGTCACTGTCGACATATGTGGACGCTGTGGTTGTTGCATTCACACGGTCACTGTCGACATATGTAGACTCTGTGGTTGTTGCATTCACACGGTCACTGTCGACATATGTAGACTCTGTGGTTGTTGCATTCACACGGTCACTGTCGACTACACAGACCGTGTGAATGCGTCGCCGGCCACCTTGGCAGTGTCCGTTAATTAACAGGTTAATCCCAACTTTCGAGCTGTTGATGCTACTTGAAATTTTCCCAAGACCAAATGACGTTCCTGCGCGACGTACGGTTCCCAGTCGCGTTTTATTCCTCCATAAGAGATGCTGCCTTCAAGTCGGGGACAAAAATAACCAGGTAGACGTCTATTCCATTAATTACTTGAATATTACGATGCAGAAAATTTCCTTTTTGCGAAGAATAAATCGGGTGTTGAGGGACTATAGCGAGCTTCCTTCAAGACTGAGTAAGTCTGCGCTTCAAAGATAAGCTGCAGTAATATTGCATGATCTTCAAAGAAGCTGACACCCATTCAACGTCAGAACTTTTCTTTACAGAGGGGGGAATTTTTTACAAAGTAACATTCGTGTAATAAATTGAACAAGGGTCTGTTGGATTATTATCGTCCATGAATTGAATGTAATATTGAAATGTGCTTGACTCAACCTCTTTGTTTAAGACAATTGTTGAGCCTCACCCCTCTTGGTAGGTGAGAGCTCCAAATCCTCCTTCAGTACATTTCATGCGGTCACAGAGGCTGCTCAAGCGAGTATCCGAATGCTGATCCTTGGGTCCATCCAAATTTTTCTGTTTATATTGAGTTGGGGTGCTCTAACTGACCGATTTAGAGTACTTCTTGTTCTTAGCTGGTGCAAAGGTCTCATAAACACCTGACCTGCTCTCACGAGGTCATGTTCCTGAAACATTTCGCTTGGGTTTCTTTCTTGTCTTGTACAGTTCACTAATAGCTTCGCTAGTTCGTTCTGAATAAAAAGTTCAATATACGTAATGCTAATGTAAAATTTATTCAGTATTTTTCAGAAAATTTCTACTTAATGTATTTTTCAATGATATTAAAAAAAGTGCCTACAACTCGCTTGCTCAGAAAGTAGCTCATTTCAGCGCATGGACGCTTCACTAGTTATTTCAATAGGTGGACATTCCATTAGTTATTTCAATAGGTGGACATTCCATTAGTTATTTCAATAGGTGGACATTCCACTAGTTATTTCAATAGATGAACATTTTCTCTAGTTATTTGAACAGATGGATATGCTACTAATTCATTTCAGTTAATCCACATCATTGTTCGCAAAGTTTTCCCCCCTATTTCATTTCAGCAGATGGACATCCCATTGATTCTTCGCAATAACTTTCCATGCAGTCTCGCAAAGCTCCCCTCTCCTACCTAGACCCCTTGCGCGAGTACCGACCCACTTTATTATTAAATCATTTCCAGGAGCTGCTGAGCCTGAACCCCCGGGCCCCCTCGCACGCGCGCCTCCAGCCTTCCTCCGTGACCAAGAAGAACAAGAAGCACTGGAAGAGGAACAAGGTGAAGTGCGAGGTGGCTTGCGACTTGGAGAACGACTTCAGCGATGTCAAGCACACGACCCTAAGTGAGAGGGGGGCCCTCAAGGAGGCCGCCAGGTGCCTCAAGTGCGCCGACGCCCCGTGCCAGAAGTCGTGCCCCACGCAACTCGATGT
>VOMN01037564.1:0-23728 GCA_014899125.1 Orchestia grillus
CACGTCGACTTCAAATACAACTAACTTCTACACATTCACGGAAGTATTTTGGTCAACATAATTTGGTTGTGAACAACGAATTTGGTCATTTTTACCGTCGCGCGACTAGTACAAAATATTGAGACAACGAAAAAAAACATCGCATTTTGTCGATCAAACTTGGTACGAAATCCTCGCTTCTATCTCTGGGAAGCGGTCAATTCATAGAGGGTGCGAGGGGGCACAGTCAAATTTCCTTTGATGCGCAGGCGTAAAAAAGGTCGAGAAGCTCTGCTCCGTGTTTGGTGACCCACACAGCGGGTGGCCCTCTGTCAAAGGTGCACGCGGTAGCCTGAATACCAAGTGAAGCATGAGCGCGTCGCGGCGTTTGTTGGAGGTGTTGGCATAATTACACGCATCGAGTGCCACTGCGGCCGCAGGTTCACAGTGGGTGGGTTCAAAACAAGACAATGAGGCAAGATGATTTTTAACTTGCGGGTGTGGTCTCAAACTCGCTTGAAATTGTGAAAAAATTAAAATATGTAGCACCATGTATCAAATTTTGTTAGGCTTCCGGAATACTTTTTACGAATTCAACTCGTTTAATGAAAAATGTATTCGACACTTTTATGCGATTTTCACTCTAGTTATTCCCGCTACTCATCAGTGATAAGTTGTTCACCTTAACAGCACCATATTCCTGCGCATGGAAGACATATTCGTGAGATGAAGGCACCTCAGTAGACCTGTGCGGAGACAACACAGCAGCACTCCAACCCGTTATGAAGCGGTTCCTCAACAGCCGACTAGCTCGGCCATGCCAAATTTTGACACACGATCTCGATACGGCTAAAATACGGCTCATAAAACGACAGCGCAGCCCTTCGAACGTCAGCAGTGGCAGCTACTGACTCGAAGTAGAGCTGCGAGAGATCCTTCAGACCACGGAGACGATATATGTAAGATAAACACCGAATAGAATAAAAATTGACCATTATTCATTCACGAATTCTTCAAACGACTCCTTAGCACGGCCACGTGCCGGTAGCTGCCAGCTGCCGGCGCGGGTTCGTAGACCGCTCCAGTGAAGATAAAACCTAACCTAAGATTCATAAACCTAACCCTGTTGCCTATTCTATGGCCACTACGGAGCCGGCTGTCAAATCAGCAATGATCACAGAACAGGGTTGTCCATAAAGTCGCTTAACAGCACTACAATTTAGTGGCAAACGCAAATGAAAAAACATTATATTGACTTGTGGTATTGTAAACAGTGGAACTAAATGATTTTGATAACCATCAGGTACAAAAAAACAAGCAAAATTAGTACATCTGATCAGTTGCTTTGTCACCCGAAATTAAATTGCAAAACTGTACAGAGACTTTACGAACACCCTGTGCGTAAGCCGTTTGATCCCAAGGAAAATGGAGTTTTTCTACATGTTCTTAAATTCACCGAGAAAATTGACGATACAAGTTAGCATCAACCGTTTAGGTTATCGAGCAATATTTTGACGACGAATCGTGTAACATTTTTCATCGTCGCAAAAACGCAGCGCTGGGAGCCCCACCTGGCGCTAGCTTCGTGATGACGCCACGGCCGCTGCTGGAGGGTCCACAGCGACGCACTCGACTTGGTGGCTGGGGTGCCGCGGCAGCAGCAAGAGTAACAGCAACGACGGGGGCCAGACCAACAGCAGGAGTGACAGCAACGACAGGGGCCAGAACAACAGCAGGAGTGACAGCAACGACAGGGGCCAGAACAACGGCAGGAGTGACGCAACGACAGGGGCCAGAACAACAGCAGGAGTGACAGCAATTAAAGGGAACAACACCAACGAAAGGGGGGTAACGACAACAGAAGGAGTGACAGCAACGAAAGGGAAGGTAACAATAACAGCAGGAGTAATAACAGCAGGAGTAACAACAGCCGTGGTAACAACAGCAGGAGTAACAACAGAGGCAACAATAACAGAACGAGTCACCCACCAGCAGCACAGCAACCATCAACCCCCGCCGGACGTCCTCAACTGTTGGCGGACTTCCAAAAAATCCTTGCGCAATCTGCTTTGGAATTGCGCAGTAACACACACACAAAAGGTAGAAAAGCGCGCATGTGAGAAATGAACAAAACGGAGTACATAGCCTTCGCACTCATCACGCAGTTTTAAGTGGCACACCTTCCGGACACATAGTTTATTATAGAGCTGAGTGCATTGATCTAAGATCCTGTATAACGCTATTCGTAAGAAGCGCTGTGACCACAAGATCATAACGCGCAGGGCTTATAGGCTCTGAACGGAACCAACCGAAGCTTAAAATGCATTCGCATTTCAGGATAACCCGCCATTTAGAACTTAACGGCCTCAGCAAAAAGAAAGAAGGGCAGTATCTGCGCCTACATTATACAGGTTATCCAAATGACCTTTCACAAGATACTACACCCCGCGGACAACTGAACCACACCTAATTGGTCAAGTTACATGCACATTTTCACAAGAAAAAGAGTGGGGTTACCACTCGAGTCATATTACGTTCACTAGCCACGGTGAGGTGCAGTGCGTAGAACGTTACGCGATGCGAGTGGGTCACCTTGACTCCAGAAACCAAGCTTGGCAGAATGATTCCAAAAGTAGGGGAGCGAACCAATTGTGGCAGAATGATTCCAGAAGTAGGAGAATGAACCGATTCGGGTAGAATAACTCCAGAAGTTGGAGAAGAATAAATCAATTCTCGCCGGAGTGAGGACCAAAGCAGTCCCCTCCATCCCGTCACTGGAAGCAAAACCCAAGCCAGTAAAACTGCATGGCGGTTGCCTCCTTTGGAAATTTACGGGGTGATGAGGAGACACCGCCTGACGGAGGGCAGTGGCGTGCAGGGCGTGCCCTCGGGAGCACATGCAGGAGGACCCTCACCTTCAGCAGCCGTGCCGCGTGAAGGCAATCCTGGGATGAGTTCGTGGTAGTTAGGACAAGTCATTCCAGGCCTCGAAGGAGGGCCGCTTTGGTAGGAAATTATGTTTAACACTTTACCTCCGGAGTGGGTCATATATGGTACACGCGATCATCTAACCTAACCTAATGTAACCAAAGCACTTACCGTGTATAAATACAAATTTTCGAGTTTTCTTCAAATTTGTGTTCATTAATCGAATGAACTAGTTCTGATTAGAAAGAAAATTAATTGAGTAACCAAATTTGTGAAACCAAAATCCTTCATTTTTAAATTCACAGTAGAGATATTTGTCGGCATGTAATTTTACGTGTGTGGAGAATCGTTGTCAAAGTGTTAATCATCCTTCCTAAATGAAAACATTCCGCCCGGGGTATCGAGCCCATCCATCATCTTCCCACAGAAGACAAGCACGCAACCACTTGCGCCACAGAGCCAACAAGGCCGCCAGTCACGACGCCGTCGCTCTGGGGCACACTCACCTTGCCTCCGTCGAAATCGAAAATGAAGGAAATGAAATAAATTTAGTTCCAACCAAGTTTACAACTACAACATACCGCTTTTTACCTACTTCATAATCCCTCACAGAGCAGCTACGTGCAGTGAAGAACGTGGGGCCTAAGTTTCCGTCCCCAAAGGACACACTCCGCGACTCCTTGAAAATGAGCTAGGAGTAGCGGGGGACTGCAGGGTGGGCAATAAGAAAGGTACTCCTTTTAGAAAGTAATAATTGTGGGTAGCAATGATACACTATACAAATTTAGAATCTCCCTTTCATTTTAAATGAACCTGACCTTTTTACTATGCGTAGTTTTAGGGTAATAATTTCTTAAGAGGGGAATGTTTTAAAAGAGGTACCCTACTTGTTGCCCTCCTTGTACAAGCTCGCTTGAAGGTAAGCCAGGGACCTCCCCACATGAAAAAAGTACGATCAACTTGCTTAATACGCTGCATTTCGACGTGAATTGCATGAGCAAATTCTCCAGATGACTTTTCCGAGCAGTCGCCAAGACGTACCAGTTCCAAGGCTGGTGCTGGCTGCTGCCCTCAGCCATGGAACGGACATGTTGACGACGCATCACGACCCCGTGCTGGTAAAATGGTCGTCGCTATGAACCTTCATTAATTCCAACACGTTCTACCGTTGGATTTTCAATGCCTTACAACTGGCGTGGTGAGAGATGTGAGGAATGTGTGGTTTAAACTTCCTTTTCAAAGGGAAGTACTCCCTGGTTACATTCCCCTGAAGTCCTGAATGTTCGCTGAATATCACGCAGAGAGAAATTAAAGCGAAGCAGGTCGCCCTAATTCACGAAAGCGATTGTTGGTCACAAGGCCAACAGAAATCTGATACGATTTGGGGCCGTGAATTGGTGATGCATGGGACGACTTCATGAAAACTGTCTATGGTTTCCACAAACGCTTCGCATACTAGAGCTTTCGTGGAATGAAAGCCTTGTGAATCACGATTCTGAGCTACACAAGGCTAAAATGTTCAAGCACAAGTGCCAACACGCCGCACAGGAGACATGCATAGGCAGAGCAGCTCTTTGGCAAGCCCTAATATCAGCGGCAGGCCACCAGGCACGCAGGCCNACGCAGGCAACCAGGCACGCAGGCCACCAGGCAGGCAGGTAGCCAGCCAGACAGCCAGGCCACCAGGCACGCAGGCAACCAGGCAGCCTGGCGACAATGACTTCACTGGAGCGCTGGTGTGACGAGCTGTGGCTCCATTGTTTGGTCCGTGCTTCCTCATCTAGCTGGTGGTGGTGTGGTGGTGGTAGTGTGATGTGGTGGTGGTGTGATGGCTAGTGGTGGTGCGGTGGAGTGTAGGCTGGCGGTGGTGGTGTGTTGGCTGGCGGTGGTGGGGTGTTGGCTGGCGGTGGTGTGGTGGATGATGTAATGATGATGGTGCTATCTGTATATCTAAAACGTATCGTTTAAGCATTTTTTCACTCTTGTACTCTGCACTGTATACCAGCACTGAACACTCTAAAGAAGTTATAACATCAGTAATCATAATCTGTAAAACACTTCACCAAATCCCCTTGCCCCCAGCTACAAAAAACAACCGAGGAAGAATCAGCAATACGCTCTTTAACCAAATTTCACGTTGGTCTCGTCACGAGTTAAAGCCATAATTCCCCATTTCTCTGTAACTAAACAAAATAAACAAATATAATTCTACACAAAGCTGAAACTTCGCTTTTGTGGACAGGTCAATGAATTTGTCAATTGTCATTCTTCAATATAATCTCAGTAATAAACTTAACACAAGTCATGATGCAAAAGCCAAGTTTCGCGGGAAAAAAAACTTTTGCATTATTTCGCTATAAAAAGAGTTAAGAACTAACACTTCACTGCCAGGAGCAAGAATTCGTCCATCACTGTTCTGGACCGCCAGTAACCCATCTTCAGATACGCGCAGCCACCAACCTCTGGAGCCGTGTGATCACCTCACGCAATTTGGTCGGACTAGCGACACGAGGAAGGCAAGCGCTCGCTCTGGCACTCGCAGCCCTCGGTAACTCTCTCCATTGAGACAACACCAACAAAATCCCACGGCATAATTCAGAGTTCCAAGAGTCGGGCGCACCGCTTGCCGAAACTTCTGAAAGTCAATTGTGAAGCAATCAGAAGCGAGCGCTCATATCACGACGGTCAATATTCATCACACGCTCAAAGTTCGCGACCGTCCGACACCCGAGATGGCGGCTCAGCTCCCGGTCCGAATTAGGACGACTGAGCACCAAGGTGGGAGTGCTGGACGCGACCTCATCTGCAATGGGACTTTTTACAATAGGTTCAGGCACCCCAGCCCGGGTTACACTCGTGTGCCGTCTTTAGGGAAACATTGGGTTTAACCGTCTGAGGACCCTGTTATTATTTTATATGAACGAAATATTGCGTAAAAAGTGGTCCACGTATTATTCACTAGTGCGCATTTTTAACCCAAGTTTTAAACGAACCAATAAAAATTCAAAATTGAGAGTTTCAAATGTCAATTACGACTAACAGTGATCCTTCTAGGGCTAATGGTCCTCACCATATAGGAGAGCAGTCAGCCCGGGATAGAACCTCGGACCTCCTAAATAGAATGCGAGTACGCTACCACCTGCTCTACGGTGCCCGAGGGATGTTCAGCACGCTACCCCCTGCTCTAAGGTGCCCAAGGGATGTTCAGCACGCTACCACCTGCGCTACGGTGCCCGAGGGATGTTCAGCACGCCGATGGAAATACGGAGAAGAGGAATAAAAAGCCAGCACTACGAACCCGAGTACGAAAAGAAACTAAAGAATTTTATCAAATAAATGGAGTGTACACATGAAAAGGAATGTTTCTCACGGCCCGAGCAACAGCCAATTTAACGCCCGAATTCACGCACGAACTCGCGTCACTTCAGGTGTCGGCTGCAGGGAGGTAACGGAATCGAACATCGCCACGCGGGAACGAGGTAGGAAAATTTCAATATCACTTTTACAGTTCACAAGTGTTCAGATAAACAATCAATACCTGAATTTTCAATCCAAAATCCAGACAAACTCAAAAAAGCATCGCATTGTAGGGGTTACTTATAATCCGTTGCTTTGCTATGCCATCCATACGTGCTGAGAAAATATAAGGATTTTATCGCTAAGGATTTCATGAGGGAATATCAGGACCTAATGACAAGACTTTCATAAAGTATGAATGTTTTACCTAGAAATGTCACAATTCAGATTCAGGTCCTCGAGTCCTCATGGTAGTTATAGAGGGCCCTCTCAGCACACTCCCGTTACAGAGTTGGAAATTTACAGTGCCATAACTTGGAAAATTTCTCAACAATTACGTTCGAACATACATTATACGACAAAAAATAAACATGACTGAGCTGCACTCGATGAAATCTTTCAACTTTGCGTAAGGTAGAAAGTTGCGTTATAAATATATTCCAAGTGAAGAGCGTAACACATGTATAACCGAGATCATCAAAATGATAAAAAAATTTAAGAGAGGCACGTCTCCACCATGGCATCCCAGTGGCCTTCATGCTGCAGTGAAGAGAGGCACGTCTCCACCACGGTATCCTAGTGGCACTCATTAGACCGGGCGCTAGCAAGGGATGGGAGCTCACCGGGCTGATGAAGGGGAGATGAAGGGGAGACAGCGGGAAGAAGGAAGGGAGACGGAGGGGAGGCAGGCTGTAGAGGACCTGCAGCCAAGACCCTGGGGTATTGGTCCGATAAATTCAATTTCCGGATCCCCAAAAATGACGAATGGGGATTCCGGTTGAACTCTGGTACTGTGAGTTCAATTCTCAGTGCACAGGAATGGAAACTGCTGAAGTAAGAATGAAGCCGACTTCTTCCTACATTGATTAGGATGTGACTGGATTATACACAATCACTCAAGCGCTACAAAATATGCACACAGAATAATCCTTAAAAAATACCTAATTTTAACAAATAATCTCTATTTTCTGTATCCTATATTTTCCCTTCCATGCGCGCACTACTCTTAAGTTTTATTTTGTGTTGACCGACTGTGCATTTGCAACTCGATCGCTCGCACGCGTTGCGAACACCGCGTTCAGCGAGTGATGTACTTCAGCCGTCACAGCTCTGCCACCGTCTCGACCCCAGAGGTGAAGTAGTGCAGGAACTCGTGCAGAATAGGGTTGCGAGAAAATACGCACACGAAATATTTGTCAAATGGAAGATATCTTGAGCAGGATAGGGTTCGGTCAAATCCTTTCTGAGAATGAGGACAAGAATGAACGCCAAATGGAGCAAGACGGGGAGAGGCAAGACGGGCGCGAGAAAGAACAATCGAGCGAGCAGTAATCAACACCAACATCAAGAATCAACAGCGGAGAAGAATCCCCACCAACGAACACCATCATCAAGAATCAACAGCGGAGAAGAATCCCCACTAACGAACACCATCATCAAGAATCAACAGCAGAGAAAAATCCCCCCCAACCAACACCATCATCAAGAATCAACACGAGAGAGGCCGGTGAGGCAGAGAACAATCGAACAGGAGCGGAAGCACGGCCGGCAGCTCGGGAGGCAGCGCACCATCGCACCTCCGCAGCGCCGGAACTGTACCTCCAGCCCGAGGCGGTGCCTGCACAGTGCGTGCACAGTGCGTGCACAGCGAGCGTGTGCACAGAAAACTCTTGCAGGTACGTCATGAGAGCCACGTAAGCCCTTTACAGCCCAAACTGTCGTGGTGACGAGGCTCCATTTAGCTTTTCACGAAGAATCCCAGCATCTTTTTGCAAAGGGATTTTGAAATCCATAAAAGACAATAAAGAGCTAACCCGTTCCCCGGCGAGGACGAGGTAACCATTTCGTACTTAACTTGAATCGTTCAACTCTGTACGAGTAAACTCGTCCATTCTTCGATTAAGAACAAAAGCAAGGAAACAAACTGTAGACGAGAGGTCACTCGTCTTCCTTTGATCTCTCTTCTTACACACTCCCCATTCCCGGTTGTACTCATACTTCTCTGGTCAATTAAGTACTCAAAATTGGGCGTTCTCGCCAGCAAACCCACAGGGCAAGTAACGATGTACATGCGATGTGAATGCAGGCTGGTCTTCACGGTAGAAAGTAACGACAGTGTGGCGAGTAACGACAGTGTGGCGAGTAACGACAGTGTGGCGAGTAACGACAGTGTGGCGAGTAACGACAGTAGCAAGTAACAACACAATAGCAAGCTCCAATAGCCATAAGTTACGTTCGCAAGATCAGCAAGTTCGTTTCATCCAACTGCGTTTTCGGTAAGCTTTAATGTAGCAAATTCCAACGTGAGCAAATTCCAACGTGAGCAAACTCCAAAGTTAGCAAATTCCAAAGTTAGGGCGGTAGTTACAAAACCAATCTGAAACAGCAGAACTGCCAGCTGCTAAGTTTTGAAGGGGTGTTTCCAGACACAAATCTCTGGTTAACTAAGAGCTTACGTTTGATTAGCAGACAAACTTTAAACTCGTAATTTAATTTCATCGCTTGCCAATTTAAAATTGAAGTACTGTTCGCAAACGTCGTACCCATATAAATTGAACACATTCAGCGAATTCTGCCTAAAATATTCCTGACCCTCTCCGCCTCGCGAAGAACAAAGCGAGCTAACCGTAGAATAAAAATCATTTGAGCCCACATGGCCGCGCAAAATTGGGCGCCCTCAATTTAGCATGAAATAAATTCCGCAAGAGGGTCGGAGTCCCGCAGGTGGCGGCGCTCAGACCGGCCCCGGATGGGGGGTCGTTACACGACGGCGGTGCTCCATGGAACGGAGGGCAAGATTTCCCATCCGTCAAATTCTGAAGCGAGTTTAAAGTTGTGACGAATGTGTTACCCAAGCTGTGAAGTGCGTTCGAAGCGGAGACAAATGTGCCGTCCGAGAGGTGAGCAAATAACAGGCAAGAGTTCTTATATTAGAAAAGTAAAGTGAAGGAGCTAACTGATAACACCTGCAACATAACTACCCCTCCAAAAAATTCAACAGATTCAGCCAATTTAAACAGACTTGTCAAATCGGTGTGTCATGTACCTATACAAAGGACCTGACGATCAAAACTGTTGATAAGCGTAGACGAAGCATAACTTAGAAATAACAATACAGAGAAATATATCATGCTTATTATAGTCATTGAGTAAGGCAGTATGACAAAATACGGAACATAAAGAACAGTGAAACAACCCGCGATATTGAACAGGAAAAATGAGTATTTCTACATTCTGTCGGTCCTAATCCGAATCCTTCAAAACCCTCGGATGCAGATCGAACGAGGACAGTATACACTATTTTATTTACAATAGATCTTGACACTAAATTAATTTTCTTTGAACTGAAGCGCATGTAGACAATCTCGTCACGGGGACAACTAGAGAAGCCTCAGAGGCCACCGGTGAAGCGAAGCCGTTCCATAAGCCCGTGAAGCCTCCTGAAATATGCCATTCACTGATGCATTGCACTATGGGACAAAATTTCACTCCAGAGTGTTCCAGGGTTAAAACCATGATTTCCAATTCCTCTGAAACAAAACAAATGAAAAAAATCGTTATGAAGATAGGACTTTACTTTTGTGGTGAGCTCAATGCATTAACAAATTCGCTGTTCTTCAATATAATCGGAGTCATAAATAAAATACAAGTATAATACGAAGGGAGAGTTTCCCACGAATAAATTTTCTACAGTTTTGCAATAAAAGGAGTTAGGGAGACAACCCTTAATTGACAGTTACAAAAACTATGTTGCAGTATTTTTGCAGTTTACTACATTAATTACACAGTCCCACAACATGAGAATGAGGATGACGATTACAGCGAGAGATTTTCAAGCGGATGTGCACACAGGCGAACAATTCTAGTGCGTCAGTTGGGGCCCTAGAGGGTCAGCGGGTAAAATTAGGCAATATTAGGCAATATTAAACCATATTAGGCAATATTAGGCTCCTTAAACCGAATTAAGAAAAAGTGAGATAAGTGAAAAACAAAGAAGAATACACTTGTGCAAAAACAATCGCTTGGACAGCCCTTTCTGATACACTGGTACTGATGAATACATAATATCAGAGCATCCTGGGCTGGCCTACCTACTCTCTCCAGGACTCGAACTCACCCTCAGGATTATTCCAAGAGCTCGCCTGGAAAAATGATTGTACTCTGGATTAAAGATTTCAACAACTACCAGAATAAAAAATTGCATGAGACATTGTCAGCAACAACAAAATGGATCAATATAAACCGAAAGTAGGTCATTTAAGCTGCTCTTTATTCTCCAATCTTAAAACTGTGGCGCCTTGAGTTTTAAAATAAGATGGGGCCTCAAAAACTAACAGCCACAATTTATGCTGGTTTGATGACGTTGAAGGCATCACGAAAGCGGAAACACAAATACTTAGGAGTCGTTTTTGCAAATGAAAAATCGTAGCAGTACTAATGAAAAACAAAAAGCTTCGGTAAAAATTGCTTCACATCTTAAACCTAACAAATTCCAATGCATTAAGAAAAAATTTCCATAACAAAAACCACAATTTGTTTTTAAAGTTTCCCCAACTTTACAATCCATTAAATTACCCGACCGCTTCAAAATACCCGACAAATTAATCTTCTTCAAGCTCCCTCATGAACGAAAGACAGCTAAAAAAATCCTGAGACCCTTCTCCATCGACCAGACGAAAACCAGTCTTCGCATCGAGCGAAGAATCTCCAAAAGAGTCTTCTCTCAGGTAAGAAAAATAGCCGAAGCGTGTTCCTCAAGGGATCCGAGGGAGGGAAATTAGGGCAAATTAAGGAAATTGCTCGGTCACCCTTGAGGAGGCCTCTCGAGGCCTCTTGGGCGCAAACAAGGCTTCAATCAAGCCGAGGGAGCTCCGTCGCAGCAGCCCTAGCCACTCAATTCGAGTGGTTTTATTCTCACATTCACGTCAATGAGGGTTCAGCCACCGTCATAAAAGACGGAGTGAACTCGCTCAGGAAATGAGTTGGGCATAACTCGAGCTTAAAATAACGCAGGCAGGATGAATGTTACATGAGCAGTGAAGGTGGCAGAGAGAGCTCTGAGGTACACGAGTCAACCTCATGGAAATTTCAAACCGGGGTAAAGCTACTCAAACGCGTCATGAAAAAGACTTCGTAAAACTCGTTCCCGCGAAAAGTTATGATTCATTATCAACCCCTTTCATAAAGTGGAATTTTCAATGAAGATCAAGAACTCGCATAGTAAACACTGGAAAATAACTGGAATGAGGTTAAGATACATTGAAGAAATAAAAATCATGCAGCACCACCGCGACGAAAGCGGGATAATGTTCTTTAGCAAACTGAACTTTACTTGATACTTTAAAGCTACATGAAAAATGAAAATTACTAAATGCAAACAGAGGTCAGATAGAACAAGTCGAAAATGAACTATACAACGATGATGTTGTACTTTGTTCGCGCATCTTACAACACAAATGCATCTTACAACACAAATGCATCTTACAACACAAATGCCTCTTACAACACAAATGCATCTTACAACAAAAATGCACCTTACAACACAAATGCATCTTACAACACAAATGCACCTTACAACACAAATGCATCTTACAACACAAATGCTTCTAAGGTCGGGATCACGTACAATAGCTTCATGTGCAGGAGTAGGTCCGAGAAAGCGTACGCAGAACTCAAGACACGCGTATCAAAGTAGCTAAAAACCGAACAAAGAATCTCAATTGTTTCCGGCGTCCGTAAATACATACGATACTGCATTGGCGGAAGGTTTCCCACGTGAAATTATAAGATCAAATAGCACCAGAGGCTGAAACCCAAGAGAACACCTCGTTGAAGGCAACAAGGCAGATTTCATTCACACGAGATAAGTTGTCAAGTTGCCACTCTTACATTTGTGAAGGGCGGAGACGCGTCCCCGACATTCGTGCACGGAAAAATCGTCACGTGAAGTCAAAGCAATGAGAATTTTTTGGATGAATGACAATTAAAAATGCACCGAAATTTGGAATTGCATTGCACTGTCATTAATGTCGTTAACGCTTGTGATCAATCGCGGATGTCAAAGCTTAAGATGTTAAAGATGATGAACTAGTAGAACTGAATGATGTTGACAATACTGTAGGTATACAGAAAAGACATGCACCATATTAAAGTTCGACCTCGTAAAACAAATAAAAATAAACTTCTGATCCGTAGTATCGTTTATACAACACTAAAAAAATGATATGAAAAGTTGCCACAAAAATTCAAATGAAAATTCAAAAAATTCATCTCGCTCGCGTCCCGGCGAACTTCAAGCGTGAAGTCCTCAGATTTTATAAGGATGCTTTTTCTTCCTAAATTCCACAGGTTATTAGCATGATTAAATTGGCGGCTAGAGCATACGAGTAATTCTTTCAGTCCCGCTCAGACACTCGAAACTCAACTCTTCATGTGCATCAAAAATTCTAGCAACGACGTCCATTCGAGCGCTAAACTGGGGCATAGTTTCAAGAAATGTCGGAGATGCCCAAAGCCGGAAATTTTGGGCTCAAAAATTTCAGGCTTTTTAAAAAACAAGGAATTTCGCACGCAAAAATTTTGCATTCCCGCGAAAAGAATCTGAATCGAGGGGCGGATAATTTGGGCCCCCCTGACGCAGAAAGTTCTTGAGAATTTGTCTAAGGAAGAGAGGCATTAGGGCGAGCGAACTGTTCAGAACGATCAATTGACAATGAAAAACTTCGGAAGAGTTTGAGGAGGGAGGGCATAATTCTCAATTCAAACGAACAGTAACTCTTAGCAATAAGAATATTTTCATTGCACAATTAGAAGACAGCCTATAAAGAATTAAAGAAATAATTATTAGCATGAAACGACAGAAAAATTTCAAGTCTAATATCAAGTTATCACGGGAAGCAACATTTTTCATTCGATAAATTTTTCATAAAGAAGTATTACTTCGGAGCGTAATAAAACTAATTTACACGCAATGGTAACCGAAAATCGCCCACTAAGTTAGCCTCGAAAGCTCAGAACTCTAGAGAACTAAAATTAATTTAACCAAGGAACTTAGGTTCCTTCACTATCTCCAAGCCAACTGTTTTCCAACTGACGTAAATTTGAACTTCAACAAAAAAGCACCTAAGAAAGCGATAATCAAATAAAAAAGTTAATTCATAATGAACGATTTAACAGACCTAAAATAAAAACAGGTAAACATAACCAGCACGTCGCGGAGCATGCACGATAGGTTATCATAGGATAGCTTTGAGCTTACTATAATTCAGAAAACTTGTTAAAAACCACGTCTGATTTAACCAGAACTGCCACTCAAAGCCATTCTTAAGATTCGATAACAAACTGAGGGTGCGTGAACAGCGTCCACCATCGAGCAGGCAACATCAGGAGAGCTCTCTAAAGTCAACTTTTGCAGGCTGTATCAAGGCTACCTGCAGCCCACACTGACTTGGTGGTTGCCCTCAGACATATTTTGTACACGTGTGCAGAATGTATTTTGTATTCTGTGTTCTAAACGTGCGTATAGACTACAATGAATTCTGTGTTCTGCACGTGAGTATAGAATGCAATTTGTGTTCTAGAACTATGTGTGGAACACAATGTGTTCTGTGTTTTATACCCACGCATAAAATGTATGTATTTTGTATTCTGCGGGCTATAGCTGTGCATAGAATGGCAACAGCGCACTAGGAATAATGTCACTAAGAAATCCCTCGCTCCTCGTAGAAATAAGGGGTGTTGCCAATCCTCGATATGTGTCACACTTGTTCCGAGCACGATTTGATTAGTGTCCAAAATTTCAAATTCCAGGTTATCGTTTTTTTTTTTCCAACACAACTCAAGTGTTAAAAAATGTATGTACGTAGGTCGAGTTCGCAGCGTCCGTAAATACACCAGATATTGCAGTGATTGAAATTTATTCGCATGAAATTAACCCATGTTAACCCAAGCTAATTTCGGGATTTCTCTCGATTATGTTTATTTATGATCAGAAACATTTTAAATAATTTTCAAACCAATTTGTCACAAATCGTAACTAACAGAAGGAGCATAAATGAAGTAACTTCCCTAAAATAATCATTTCCAAGGTTATTTATTTTACGAAAAAAAACGAGTACACCGGGTACACTCTAAAGACGAGCATAGAGTGTTAGGACCTTCACTAAACTGAACACACGCTAAGCTGAGGGCAGAGACTGGTGCGGCAGCCCGCCGTGGCACCGAGGTGAGGCCTCCCACAGACCAGTGAACTCCGTGCCGGACTCGAACCGAGGGATGACAGCTACGCCCTCTGCACTAGTCACACAGGAGGCACGAGTACGCTAGTTTGGGACAGGGTTCTGAAGTGAATAGTGAAGGCTCTTCGTTCGAAATAGTTTAAGATAGACTGCACTAGCTTTTTTTCATCAGCTTTTGTAACTATTGAAAAGAATCGCTGAATATTTCGTTTGACTGAGAATGAACTTCAAAAACAGTGTTTTTTTAAATAATGGAGCTTTTACTGAATTCAATTTGCTTTCCGAAGCGAATAAAATTCCAGGCCTGGTTAATGACGTCTTTCAAGAATAAATGCAGAATTAGTTCCACTACTACAAGGTTAAATCATAACTACGCAGCTCGCGTTACTAAGCGCTCTCAGGAAAATAAACCCTAACACTGCATATCGTAAATCCCCCTTCAACAACAGTTCGCACAACAAGACACGCCTTAGAAAAGTCAACCAGAACTGCCTCGTCACGCAGGACCCTTTTCAAAACAAGCATCGATCACGACCCTAACCAGCGGCTAGGTTTCAGCAAAACATGTCTCTGTTCCCTACCTATTTAGCTGCACACTACTAAGTCGCACAACCAATCGAGCGCGTAGATAAAAACGCAGATAAAATCGTATGCATCCATTTATAATACCAAGTAGATTACCCCGGTAGCCCGTTGGGGGTCACTATTTTGAAGTCCCCTTTGAACCTCTACTGGTTCTTCTTTCTTTCCTAACAAATATTAAAAATCAAACAAAATAATTCATTCCCTTTAGTCCCAATACCCGTAACCATGATACGAAGCGAAAGCCCTTATTTAATGACGGAGAGATGAGTTTCAAATTTCTGTCCTACCTTATTACTGAAGAGTGTGCACAGATACAAGCGAGCAATTACGATAACAAGAAAGCAAGATGATCTGAGTATGATATAAATAATTCGAATATTAAAACGACTTTAGCTTTCTTAGTCTTTATAGAAACATACGCGAGTCAGTATGCTGCGTTCCGTTCATGATACCTTTCTTCTATCGCTGCGGCTAAACATTAGGCGAATTATAAATATTTATTGATACTCGCAGGACCCATGAAAATTTCACGGAAATTTAAATGAACAAACTTTAGATAAACCAGCCCATGAGAAGTGGTCCTCTCAAGTGTTGGACAGAGGTTAAAAGGTTCAGGGCAAAGATAGTCCGGTCTTGGAAGCAATTTTCTTCTTGATTATGCGAGTTGTCTGAACTCTATTAAGGAAACTGAAAATGTGCCGCGAAGATTGGCTTTTTATAGCAAAACGCGCAACCCATATACAGGATATTTGGCTCGAGACCTGAAATTTCACTTGAAAAGTGATGAAGCGTGACGGAACGGTAGGTATGTAGGTACAAGCGTATTTAATATATAAAATTCTGAAGTGAAGTACATTTTGTTGAGCACAGGGGTCCACGAAAAATGTATCCACCGATTTTAAATAAATATCAGCTAAACGAAAGTCAGCTGCTGTTTAAGAAGCCGCATTATGAAATACACTGGAAACCTATATCGGATTTAAACAGTTATACGCATCATAAATACACTAATATTAAAATTGAAAATCAGCGGACACATTTTCGTGGACACCCTCTGTACACTGTAGTTTGGAAAATGAGTAAATAACTAAACAAACTCAGCTGATATTTTCAACTATACACCCCGCACGATAGACCTTCGACATCTTTCATTCTCGCAAATTATGTATAATCTGGCGAGACCCCCAGCAAGCGAGCGAGTTTCAGCGCGCGCGCGAGACCTTAAAATGCCAGCGCCACACAAACTGGAGTAGGATGCACACACAGGCGCAGTCGGAGCTAGTGGCTGGATGCGGGTAAAGGGCATTAGGCAGGGCAGCGAAATATGCATGTCCGTATAAATAGCGCCTGCACCTCCTTACCTTGGGCTACTTCCAGGACTGCATCTCGACAGCGCAGGCGCCACCTCCCAACGCCACGTTAGGATGCAAAACAAAAGAACTGGTTTTAACTTGAATGCGCTTTTATCGATGGAATCGCAGCATGAGAGTATGGCTACACACGTTAACTACGAGCTGACATGTACAGATGTACAGGGTGAGGCTTAACTATGGAAATGAGAAACAAATGTCTCACACATAACACAACTTACTTAGTGAAAAACATGCATATTGATACATGAACCGTACATAAATACACGACGGCTATCATTATAATATCATGGATTTAGAGAAGGTCTGACCACTACAGCAGCCGACAGGCGTTTCAAGAAAACCAGTGACTTTTCAATAACAAAACCGCTCACTCGAGACAGGAAGTGCGGCAGGAAGTCGGTGGAGCGAGACTCGGGAGAAAGTGGCCGGAAATTCAATTTGAAATAAACATAACCGATTTGCAAGGAATTCTAAATTATCGATTATCACGTCCCCGATTCCGGGCGTTGTCTGTGAAATTCTCACATACTTGGATCGCGCAAGCAAGGCCGAACCTCTCTTCAATAGGCACAGGGAGTGATCTCGAATAAAACGGAGTCTTCACAAAAAAGCGAACAGCTAATGTGTTGATGCTGCATTCTGATAAGTGCATGAGCGAGAATGAACGCGAATTAAATTCTGTGGTAAATAATGAGACCAGCGTTGTATATGAATAATTATCATGAATCATGAGCACAATCTGAAGCAAAATCGGCTTTTAGTCTGACGACCCATTAGTCGAATGACCCATTAGTCGGATGACCCATTAATGATCCATGAAGGTCAAGTCAAAGCGGGCGCTCGACAAACGTGCTTACAGTTTCACATCTCAAGTAGTGAAAATTATGTAGGAAAAATTTATGGACGGCACTCAAGCTAGAAGACTGTTGCTCGGAACGTCGGCTGCTTCACAAGACAAATATAAAATTGAGCCCTGTTGAAGATTTGAGTCCATTTTAGCGTCAGAAACCTAACTTGGGATTCAGTAACTTATTTGAAAGGCAGCACTTTGGAATGCCATAGAAGTTGCATCGAGACCAGTTCCAGCTGCTACGTTTGACGTGTTAACAGAGACCTGTTCCAGCTGCTACGTTTGACGCGTTGACAGATTCAACCGACAATCGCATCTCAATCATCAAGCGTGAAGGACATTACGAGTCCTTCTATTAATAAATTATATGTAATTTTTAAATAACCGCTTTCCTCGATTATTTATTAAAACGATTTTTCTCATTTATACACACTCTTACAATCTTTACATTAGTATATGTTGTGTTAATATCCCTTTGGCCATTAATTTATAATAAAAATCAGGTAATGCTAATATTGAGAGTCGGTAAATCATAGATTATTCGTTAGTTTGAAGTTCCCTATCGACATGAAATGTGATCCAAAACGACCGACGAGAAAAAGGGGCCATCTAGTATGCACTGTAGAAAACGTCAAATCTATGCACAGGTGTGTTCCCACACCAGATTCCCTGTGCATAAAACAGTAAGTTAAGAAGGAAGCAGGGAGGAAAGATAAAGAAGAGATAGTGAAGAAGCTGTGAAAATTGAAAGAAGCGAAGTGGGCGCCACGAAATGTAGAAGCCCCGATGGCCTATTTATAACTGAGGTCACCTAATAGGGCCCCTTTGGGGTCACCAATCGCCATAGCATAGGATAGACAAACCTGACCTAACTTCACTGCCTATCCTATGCCCTCTGAGGGGATCGTGATTCTGTAGAAGCAACATTTACGTTCATTTTAAAACTGGTTCTGAGCATTAAAAAAATTTAACAAACAAAACAATTGATCACATGAAATTAATTTACGTCAGGTACTTCTCTATTTCATAGTGAACATATTTGGAAAAATAGAAGAATGCACTATTATTGAGGTCACACGGTCATTCCGTGGGGAACACTGACGAGAGCAGACACCACCACTCCCACGAGGGTAGCTCACAAATCGCACACACCGAACGTGTACATCCCTCGAGGAGATCAAAGTCTCTCAAGTCTATTCCCACAAGGGAGAACTCCATGCGCGCATTAATGAGTCAACTTTCACAGAAGTTCATAGGTAAGCTGAAGAAAACCGGCGAGTTGATCAAAGCAGAATTAAATCACTTCAAAACGTATACGTTCAGAGGCCACGCACACCCTCCAGTTCAAAGATAAAGGCGTAATTTATTCGTCAGCTTGTCTAGCGCACCAACCCGTTGAACGAAGAAAGATTAAGACACACCGAATTCGGCTGCCTAGAACTGTAAAAAGCTGCTCGTAGAAATTAACGACCGTTTACTTGTGTCCACGACAATTTCGCAAGTGCCTTCAGTTCGATACTTAGGCCATTCTGTATTCTTAGCGAGTGAAGTTATTCATTTTCTATTCGTACGTCACTGTTAACGTCAACAGACATTTCGTCCAGGTGTCAATAAAGCGAATTCTCGTGCTATTATAACGTTGACTACGGAGAAAATGTGCCCTAACACGTCATCTTATCCAGTCAACAAGCGGCCACGCAGCAGAACTCGAGTCGCAAGCGACGGACAGAAGCTGAGTGAAGTCACGGGAGAGCGACTCGAGTGTGGTCGTTGTCACCGAGCGCTGCAGTTCCGCTGCATTCCTCATATCAATCTCGAGTCAGTAACTATGAGGCATTTCAAACCCCATGTTGCTCTGATTGTCAGCCCTGTTGGATTAAAAAAAAAGATTCTATCCGCATAATCTCTGCCACACGAGGGCCTCCAAACTGCTCCGCAGGATCAAAAGACGCTATTTTCACAACGCCACGTGACATGAATGAATATGAATAAGCTATAAGCCCTCTTGAAAGACCCGTGGATTATCAAAGACTCGAGACAAACGCGTGGGAATGTCCACGTAGCAACGGGTGCATTCAGGTTCATGGAAAAAGCATGATCTCAATGTCTCCATCCCGCATAGAACACGCACCACCTCTATCAAGCGAGACAGAAATTTCTCTTTAGTCTGACATGCGCTGTACAAAATGAAGAGACCTAATACACTTCAGGATAGCTACACATTCAAGTCCAAACGTTCAACTGAAATCACTTTTTCAGACCATTTTGTTTTCTCAATATCTGTTCCCTCTGCATAATATTGTCCATGACGCAGCAGTTTCTTGAGACGTGCTAGTTAAGTTACATAATTCAGAGTCTTGGAAAGTCGAATGCGTCTGTGGGAGAGCACGGCTAGGCACGGGCGTGTGTGACGACTGTTCCACAGACTGGACATCGTCAAACAGCAGTTCCGCATAAAAGGATCAAAAAGTGCAAGTCAACAAGATCTCTCACGCTCGACAGGTTGCCCACAGTCACATGAATGGACGCAGTTTGACCCACATCCGAGCCGGCGACGGCGGCGGCAGAGAAGGTCGGAGGTGCCAGGCTGTAACGGGACGGAGGTCGGGTGGATGAAAGGTGGGACACCTGACGAAACTTGTCATTAATGAACATTTAGTACCCAGAGCAACACTATGTTTTCAATTCTTCATAATAACTGGCGCGACAGTCGTGTGAAGAACGTAGAGTTGAAGTTAAGTTTCCTTCTCAAGGAAATGAGACAATCGAGAAGGGAGACGANAAGCAGGGTAAGATAAGAAATGCTCGGAATAGGTATAAAATATTACGAAGTTAAGAGGAAGAGGAGGTAAACCGTTATCGGGCAAACGTGAGGGATAGAAGAAATCTAATGGAGGACTACAGGAAAACGAAACGGCAAAGAAAATGGGAAGGCAGGAAAGTGAAGGGGAATAAAGAACAGGGATATATGAGCCTTAAAGAAGGGCGGAGTAGACATGAGAGCAGCAAGATGGGATACTGGGTCAAAAAGCAACTAAGCTGAGATAGGCAACGAGTCAGAAATGTGAAACCAAGGTAGGGATAAAGGTCAGGAATTTGAGGTTGAAGAGAGGAAAAAGTTCACAATTTTGAGGGTAAGAGGGAAATGCCACAAGCTTCACTGAGAAAATGAAGCAGCCGGACAGTCCGCTAACGCAGAGAAAAAGTTTAGATGCTGTTCTGAGAAAAAAAAATTGACAAAATTAAACTTACTATTAAAAGTTGTTGCCGTCTCTTAAGTGCGTGAGAAAACCACGAAAGTACACTCATACCCTCACGATTCGCGAATTTCTCTCTCTCTATGCAAGAGTGGATGATCAATGTTAAATTTACTGCAGGAACGCGTCTGCTTCTGACTTGAGTCCTTCTGCAAGAGGCCGCGTGTGCCGGCGACGGGGTTCCTCCGACGGTCCCTTCGCCAGGAAGCGACTTATAAAATGGAGCAGCGGACATCCATCGCGCGGCGATTGGATACTTGAGCAAATGCTGACATGAGCGACTGAAAATTGCTTGATGAGCCTTTTTTCCATGAATGCAATGAGATCCACAAACACGAATATTTTCCAAATAGAAATCCGTGAACCACTTCATAATGGGTGTAACGTATCGAAAGCTGAAATTTCGACACCACGCTTGCAATCAGTGATCTTCGTGAAATAAAAAGAAGGATCGACGAAGAAAACTTGAATAGGTTCAGTACCGAACAACGTAAAGCTACATCAAATTTATCTCAAGGACCAAAGAGGAGTGCGGTATGTCTATTCAGGAAGGGCTGAGACACTGCAGCACGATGTTCAACTGTTTAGGGGCAGGATAGGGCCAGACCACTGAATATAACTGCTCAAGAAGGCTCTCAAAAGGCGTGATCATCATCCCGATAAAAATCAACGGAATTAACACTCATGGAAGATGCACGCCGTACGATATAAAAATTTCCGTGAGCTCAAAATACGAGATCAAGATTTCCTAAAAATTTAAATTTCAGTCTAAATTGAACGCACAGTCCACAGTACGTGGTGAAGCATGCAATGCAGTTGCCTTCTATTCAGATTTACGTCCGTTTCGATTCCCGAGGAGCGCATAGGCATGTTTTCAGGAGGTCACACCATGGTTCCCTCGTTAAAAGAAAACTAAACCCCACATTTCACACTATACTCAGGTGCTCAGCCAGTTATTCGTGGCAATTAAACCCTAATATGCTCTAACTCAACCTGATTCAAAAAAGTTTCTATTGTCTCCTGTAAGAAACGTCCCCGAATTAGAGAATACCCAAGCAATTAAGCTAGCGACACCTCTCAGGAGCGCCCACACTATGCGTCCGTGTCAGAAACAGGGCTACCAGAGCCTTTCCTTCGAGCTCGACACCTGGAATACACATTAAACTATCTATTAATCTGCCTTGAAAGACAGTAAAGACAATCTGACACGACGAACCTCAACGGGGGAAACTGTTAAACTTTAAAGCCTTGTAGCACTTAAAAGGCGTTCATGTTAGTTCAAAATGCATACATGAACTCAAAATTCACGACTTCCACACAGCGACAACTTCCACACAGCGACAACTTCCACACAGCGACAACTTCCACACAGCGACAACTTCCACACAGCGACGACTTCCACACAGCGACAACTTCAACACCTCTCAAGTCCAGCAAAAAAAGCGTTCCCCATGATCCGAGCGGTGCAAAGAGGCGATGCAATTTCAGCTGTGTCACAGAGGGCGCCATCACGGGCTGCACTCGAGACCACAACACCCAGCGCAAGGCTTGCATCTCAAGCAAAAGCGCAACTCGTCGCATGGTCGAGGCACGGTGCCGTGCAGGCCCAAGTGTACAGACCTACCTGTGCTAGGAAATGTTCTCTTGTTCAATGAGGCGTCTGTGCAGCTGATCTAATGCTCTCCAACTCCCAAAATTAGGCCATTGATGCCCGAGTGGCAAGAATAACTGACCAGTTAGGCTTAGCTGGGATTATTCAGATTCCCAAGGGCTCGAATTCTCTCCTCAACATCTGGTACCGAGTGCCGCGCGAGGCTTCTGCTCCAGTTTACCCGTCCGTGTTTTTTCAAACATTCATTCAACACAAAAGCAAAACGAAATTTCAGCACGAATTGGTTCAAAAACGCTAAATGGAAAGAGATATTCTTGCACCTTGGTAGGCTAATTTTATGTAGCATGTGGAACTAGCTTAGGAGAAACTTGAGCGGGAAAGTTTCTAAAACTACGACAAAGGCAGACTATGATTTATGTTTTCGAATTTATTTCAACTTAGATTTCATCGCGAGCAAACAAAATATTAAGTGCGCTATCGTACTTCTTCAAATCGAACAAAAGCCCAAGATAGAGTCACTTGAGGGCATCTCAAAAGAAGTATACCAAGACAACGCATTTTGAATACATCTCGACATCATCGTACGATGCATGGAGGCCGACCAAGATACCCATACCGATACCTGGTACAAATTGTAGTGTAAATAACCCTTAATATGACCAGATACCAGCATTAAGTAGAAACTTTACGAGCTGGGAGACCGATATCATCAAATAAGCTTCACAAGGCGGCAATTTGGAGTCCATGGCAGCAGGTAAAGAACTGGCACCAGCGTCGACACCTGACAATCGCCGGCAACACGGAAAGTATTATCAGTTCCAGCGACTTGCTATCATGTCTCCATGATCTCACTCATGTTATGGATTTTTTTTTCCACGCGCATTTGGAAATTCATGCAATCAGTGGAAACTGGATGGTCTGGACGCGTTCACATGGAAAGCCACGTGAGAACTGAATCTCAAGTAATATCGACTTTTAATGAAGCTTTCTCACGTTTTTCCTATAGTACATACATTACTTATTCTTCGACGGTATTGCTTAAGAAAATAATTTTTCAATGCTTTAAATACTTAACGTAGTTTCTTCGTACATAAGACAGGCACAAAGGGGTTTATACAACTTGTACAACTTTATGAATTTGAGATAAACCTAGAAAGCTGGCAAGATTAGAAAGGAAAGGTAATAAAGTGTGAAGGAAAATAAAATACAAGGATGAAATTAAGATGGGAAAAATGAAAAGCTATTGCCGAAGTTCTTGCACTGACGTGTTGTCTAACAACGCGTTCAGAAAGGTGAATTTGTAAGTAGATAGAAATAAAAAAAAATTCCCTCTAATTGAAATTGAAACGATTCCCTCTATCACCAACGAAAAGTTTCCAGGACGTTTGCAA
>VOMN01037567.1:0-24024 GCA_014899125.1 Orchestia grillus
AAAATAAACTAATTGGAAAATGGGTTTCCTTTTTTCTGGGACACCCTGTACAGGATGTTCTCTACAAAAAAGGAGTTGCTGGTAGATATGATACTACCTATTCATTTAGTGTCTTAGCTACCAGAAGATTTCTTTTTCAGTAAACATCTTGTACAAAGACCTAATAATTTTCAAGAAATAAGTTTCCTATTCATTGTATTCAAATTTAGCCTTATTCTACAGTAGTAAGTTATGTGACTATTTGTTTTGTTCTTTAAATTAACAATTTTGTCCCTGTTTGAGATGTATGTTATTCAAATTGTTTGTATATGCAATTATTGCTTTAAAATGTTTTCACATTTCTCTTTCAGATAAATTTCAAAAGGCTATAGCTTTTGAGCTTACCAAAGAATATTGCCCTTTCAGTAAATAACATGGCAAGGACTGCAGTTAATTGTGCTTTCTGGAAAAATCTTTGTCTTCCATATAAGTGCACACAAAATATTAGACAACCATATTCACAAAGTGAGTACCATACTAATCTTTAAAACATTCTGAATGTGACATTGTATGACAAGAGGTTTTGCATCATGTTCCTACTATTTTGTTTTGTTTTAGACTAAGTTTATCCAATGAATCTACCTGTAGTTATTGATGATTATATCTGAGGCAGTTGCGCTCCTAACAGAACAGCTTGTGTGCTTGAATTTTCAAAGGCAGTAGGTGAAATGACTTACTAGTGGGTCCCATAGCATGGGGTTTGTTAACATCATTCTGATATGGTTACTTTTGTCTATTCAACCAGGTTATTTTACTGTACTCTTTGAGGGTTTGCTGGAGCCTATGTGGGTTGAAAAATGTGGCATTAAGTACTTTCAGTGGTTCTGAGAATACTTTACTTTCTCTTGATTTTATTTGATATGTTGAAATCAGCCCTCTCATTGGGTTAGAAAAGCTATCTATATCAAGGCATTTTATACAATTTTTTTGTTTTGAATTACTACTGAAATGATAATTATCCCCTACTCTGTCCTAATTGCCTTGTATTTAAGGATAGATATATTGAACTACTCTCACATAAGTAATTTTCTTTGTACCTATATTTTTTAATAGCTTGGCATGAATGGTGGTTTCATTCTCTTTTTATTGCTGAACTTAAATGTATATTTGCCTGCCATTAAATTTTTACTTATGTTATCCTTATTTTACTGGTTGTCTTGTGTCTGATCTCATATTCTGAGCTAGAAGTTCAGTGTAGCATTGAAAGTGTTTAACTTGAGTGGCTGATATCATGCATAAATGTACGTCAGTTTGTGCATGTCAAGAGATGTTTAATTCGAAAGAGTTATTCTGTTCCTCTCTTGTTTCAGATGTTGCCCTGCAAAATTTGAGTTTGTGCCATCACCAACAGCTGAGGTCACAGTATCCTCTTGTCTGCAGTGCCAGCACCCTGTACCATGCAGTTCCTAGTCAGCCTGCCCACTGCTATGTTCCTAGCTCACCAAATGCAGTTCTCTTGTCCTACTGGGCCAGAACTGGCGCTCTGGGCAAGAGATGGATGTCTTCTAATGCCAAAGGTGAGCAGCTTTCTGACGTGTCACACTGTTCAAAAATTTAAATTTGGTCATGCACATACAACTCGATTCTAAAATCCTAAAATTTTACGTGTTATGAATCACATTCGAAATAACCAAAGTGATGAGTCTCGCTTCATTTGTTTTATTGGGGCTATACTACATGAATCATTGAATGTAATGGGAAAAATTTGTGGGGGCGATATGTCCACTAGAATAGACAGCTTCTACTCTTTATTCAAGAGGTTCGATTCTGTAGTTAATGCTTTTTGTGTAAAAATTCTGTATGAAAACGCTTGTATTTGGCAGCATGAAAAGTACCTAGTTTTTTGAAAATCCATTTTATGAGGTATTGTTTTTAGCTAAGCTCTCTGGGCTTGATGGTACAATAAAATCTTTTACTGGTGTAGTGATATGCTAAATCACATACGATACTCAACTCCTTGATGTTAAGATACTTGTTTTCATTTATAACTTATATAGATTATTATTTTATGCAGTTTCTTTCACTCTTGTGATTAATAAAATTTTGTGTAGATGGATCGTCGGAGGAAAATTCCAAGAAGGACGAGCTTGTTGACGAGAGTAAACTGAGTCTCTTTGCTCGCTTCAAGTTGATGTACCGTCAGTATTGGTACGTGCTGCTGCCGGTGCATTGCGCCACTTCCATTGTCTGGTACGGCTCCTTCTTCATCGCTGCTAAAAAGTGAGTGCTTCAATCTAACTGTTCCCTTAATACCGATGAAATTCAATATCTTATGTCGGCACGTTGTAAAGTTCAGACTGACATCGCTTTAACGTTCAATCCGCGCCTCACATTAAAACAGCACTCACTATTTTCTAATTTGGAGGTATAACTCGTGCATTTTAGTGTCCTCTTGTTCTTTTGTTAAAACATTTAACGATATTGCTTTCTGTTCATGTTATTCATCGTTCTGCTGATATTTGTTATCTATGTACATTTAGTGGTATTATTTTGTACCTATTAGTTATCGTTCTGCCAGTATTTACTACTAAAAACTATTTAATATCAGGAGAAATTATTTTTATTGTTTTTTCTTTACTCGCGGCAATGTTTTCAATGAATTGTTCTACGTTAACTGCTTGCATTAACGACATCATAAGGCACCGTGCGTGTGCATTAACCCCTTATCGAATTACCTTGTGAGGGCCGGCGGTGCATTCACACGGTCTGTGTAACTGACAGTGACCGTGTGAATGCAACAACCACTGCCACGAGATATCTCGGGATATTTCGTTAAGGGGTTAAAGCGAGGACGGCCTCTAACATGATCCTGCCTTTTGTGTTTTGATGTATCTGAATTCTGCATTAATCGTTTGAAAATGTACGTGTACTGTCTGCAGGAAGTTTTAGCTGTTGCTTTTTTCACTAGAGCCGTAATCGTAAGTTCTACTAACGTACAGAAATCTAGTGAGTCAATCGAAATGAAGAGTGATTTGTTTTACGGTTGAACTAGTTTGAAACTAATGTGTTTTCAGTTCAGTGCTTTCCGGTTTTAGTTGCTATCCTGTAGTAAAAAACTTACGATAAGTATTTATATAATCTACGTAATCATACATCGACTCGGGCGATTGTGTAATTCATAAAATCCAACCACATATTTTTCGTGTAATGAAAAAACCTTGTTTTAAACTTTCGAGCGCCCCCACTGACTCCTGAGTTGTACTCAGGTCCCGTACAGTGCAGCTCTTAAGAATGTATTTACCGATTTCCGCAGTGGTGTTGAAATCGTGCCCATGTTGGAAGCCATGGGCGTCACGAGCGACAAGATCTTGAGTGTGCTGCGGGACAGCAACGCTGGCTACTACGCCATAGCCTACGCCATGTACAAGGTGGCCACGCCGGCGCGCTACACCGTCACGCTAGGTCAGGGGGCCGTTGTTTGTGCCTGTCAAATGTGTTGAATTTCTCCAGGGATTGTGAAAATTATTGCGCATTGCCCTCAGATTAAGGGACTTTTGTAGAGGACAATTGTTGGGAAAACCTTTGAAAGAGTGAGGAAATCTAAAGGGTTTGGGGACTTGCGTCAACTCATATTTCACTTTCTTGATTTTGTTTTAACTATTGGCTTTCTTGACTTCGTTCGTACGAATTACCCTGTAGAGAGGTTTGGAAGGAAGGTTTTCTCGAAAGCAAGGAGCGATGCAAATTGCCCAATATTGAATTGTTTTTCGTTATTCAAAGAATAGGTGTTCTGTTCTTGTTTCAAGTAACAATATTTTCATTTTACACTCGTGAAATACTGAATCATGAAATGAGCTTATGATTCGTTTATGTCCTTTGGTTGTTCGTAAGTAATCTCGACTTCATTACGATGCGTGCTTGGTTTTGCTTGTGCAGGTTGTACGACATTTACAATAAACTACTTGAAGAACAAGGGACACATCAAGCCTGTGCCTTCAAAGGAGGAACTGAGGGAGATGTATAATGACAAGAGAGACGAAATGAAAGGGAAGAAAAACGAAATGATGGGAAAGTTAGAGGTGAGGCGAGAAGAATTTCGAGATCGGCTGGAGGGCCATCGCAACGAGATGCTGGGGAAGCAGCAGGCGTTACGCCGGCGCTTCGAGTCGGGAACCAAGGAGATGAGGAGCAGAATCGAAGAGCATAAAGATGAGGTGAAACAGAAACTCGAACAATTTGATAGCGCTCAAAAATTTCAAGAGTCTCTTCAAAAAACGTCCGTCAAGTTGAAAAGGAAAGTACTTGATGAGACTGATAATGTAAAAAAGAAGCTATCTGATATAGATCGTAGAGATTAGTGCCATTCTCTTGATTTAGATTTGCAGTCGATGTTACTTTTTTTAATGTACGGTGTATTTTTCAAATTAGTTCATGGAAAATGAGACGAGTTTTAAGTGTAACTAACACCATACTCAAACCTCGTATAGAACTTTGCGTGCATTACAGATCGCTGTGATAAACCCTCTTCTTACTCCATCTATTTTGTTATGACTGGTGCTTTGCAAATATTTCCCTTATTTGTCTTCACTGTTATGCCTTTTACCGTTGTTTGATCGCATTGAACTAGCAGGCGTCATGCCCCAGCGTTTGCAGCTGTAAAAACAATTTGCTGCGACTCGGTGTTGTTCTTACCCTATTTCTTCGATTTATAGTTCACTTTAAATTCATGAAGTGATATCGGCGCGTTCAAACAATCAATAGCTTGAATTTTCTTATTTAAGCCGATCCAAAAGTAATTTTATTTTGCTGCTGCAATGTCTTCTGCGTTTACTGATCTATTGAGGGTCGCGTAGAGCATTTCCAATGAAAGGTGGTTCTTAATTAACCGTCAGTAAGAATGCCAGTATATTTTGCGTAGAAAATGTTTCTACTTTGACATAGGACCATTATTTCACCTATAGAAGATTGTTTTAAGAGTTTGTTGTTCTGCCACAGCAAGTTTCGACCGCATTAAGCGCAGACCACTTCGCAAACTACACCGAGGCAGCGTTTAAAGAAGGCAGTCCTTGAAAGGAAGCTATTCAAAGGGGCCGGTTTTTTCCATTGAATAAAAAGTATAACTGCATCTTGGAGTGTTTTTCTGGCCAGAAGCAAACTGGGTGCGAAAGATAAAAGCCCCGAAGGCCTAGCGCAGCTTAAGCTAGGCTTTCGGGGTTTCTATCTCTCGTGCCCACTTTGCTTCTTCCCATTTTCATGTTTTTTTCGCTCGTGTTTTATCTTTTTTCTCTTCCGTTTTAGTTTGCTGTTTCTGTGCGCAGGGGATCTTGTGTGGGTACACACCTTGTGCATAGGTTCCCCTTCTCCGAAGTTCGTACTAAATGGTCCTTTCTCAGTTGATGCGAGATAGTTTGAGTTACCCAAGTGCTGCTACCCGTACTATGTACTATCACGACTACTACTTCGGCTTCTTCAAAAAATTCTCTTTGTAAGTTTGTGATTCAATGTTGCGTTATGTCGCCTTCAGTATTTCTCGATCGATTCAACACGAGTGATCATTAGAATGAGACTCGAGTCTGTAACACATTTATGTTGAGACTCGAGAACTAGCAATTCAGTATTAATCATGTTAAGTAATTTAATAATAACGGCGAAGGTATGCATTTCATAGGAAAACAGAGAAGGAAATTTTCATTTTAATTTAAAATGGCGTACAGTTGAGCCGTAAAAGATATTTAAAAAATTGGCAATCAAGGGTATGATTTCTTTCAAGAAAATGCTCATCTTCCTGTTATACTTTAGTGAGGCCTTTAACAGGACGCTAAGAGGAATTCAGTTAATGAGATTTATTTTCTTTTAGTTAACCCAAAAAGAAGGAAGTTCTACGTCCGAGCTAAAAAAGCACATTCGAAGTCTCGGCGAAGCAGTTTAATTATAGCAATTTGATACAAGCAATGAAAAACAAGCGTACTGAATATCGATTTCTCAGATTTTATTCAAAAATATTTCCATCAATTAAAATGGAAAGTAAACTATTTTTTCCAAATTGTGAATATACTTATTCAGAAATTTCTTCGTATTTCCACAGCCTAAGAAGTAACAGTTCTGCTCAACAAATTTCACAGAAAGATATCGATTGTTAATAACGATTCTTACATTCCGATCCAGAATTATATAAAATTGTTTACTTAAGACTGTCAAACTGTTAGACTGTTTACTTCAGACTAATTTCACACCTGATAAGAAAGAAAGAAGTATCGTTTATTCCGAAATCACCCACATTCAAAGCATATAACATTTGGTTTTCAAATAGTAAAATTACAGCCCGAAAATTAAAACATGAAGGTCTCGATGGAACTTCTAATTGGGATCTGTAAGACTACAACCTCATCATTACATGTGGAAGTCGCATTGAGACTTCGGATCGTGATTCTTGATTTGTTCCTAAGCACGGAAAATGAACCATGTGCCCAAAACATCTCGTGATCTTTGTGCATAACTCTTAATATAATAATTATAGTATCAAGATAGCCTGTGGGCTTCATGGCATACTAGTAGCGAGATGGCCTCGTAACCGAGAGGACCACGGTTCTAATCTCGGCTCAGGAGACGCTTTTCACGTAACCAGGGAGTACTTCCCTTGGAAAAGGAAATTTAAACCACACATTCCTCTCATCCCTCACCACGCCAGTAGTTGTAAGGGATTGAAAACCCAACGATTAAACGTGTTGAAATGAATAAAGGTTCTATGATCACCTAGATTATTTTATGCATACAATCTTCGGCGCGTTATAGGCCTGGCTATTGAAGCGCGAGTAACCCTATTCTACTACTACTAGTTATAAATACGATAGACTGCGAAATGATTAGAAAAAGTCAAGCCTATTCCGAATTCTACTAAATGAAAATATAACAAATGAAAATAGTTGATTCCGAAACCAGTCACGTAGAGGGTATGGGTCACATCGGTTTCTCAATCTAAGGCTACAACCTTAAAAATAGATCTGGATGTCACGTTGAGGATCCAGTTGTGATTCTTAGTTCACTAACCTATCGTGGAGGGCGAAAAGGTGATCAGCACGTTGGATTAAATATCAAATAAGACCGTCGTATGGTTCTTCGTACATTTCTGATGAAATTCAGGGAATTGCAGTTGACAGGCTGTGAAATAAGAAAATATAGTTGAACCTATGAAGAGTTATAGAGAATGAAGTACAAATTGGGCTGCGGTGCAATTTATTTTACTTGTAATCCAGACCGACAACAGTTACTTGGATCACCAGATGCGCCTAAAAAAAAGATCACAGAGGAGCTCAAATGAGAACAAGACGCCGCTTACTGAGGAGGGCCGGTAGCGGATTTCGTCTAGCAGGGGTCGATGCACTTTGTTTCCGTGCCAGCAATTCAGGGCGGCGACTGCCAAGAGCTGTTTGCTAGAGCGCCAATTTTACAGGTGATGAAAGAGAGTTATCATTGCGTGCGGGCCAAAATCAAGTCTAGCCTGGTGTATTGACCAAAAATACTCTCGATGCTATGAAGCAACATCATCGCAATCTTAGGTACAATATGCATCAACAATTTGAAATCCTTTTTAGCGGAAAATGTGTTTAGTGGAGGTTAAAAGTAGTTACTGACTTTTTGTGACACATTAACGCATTAAACTAAAAGAATATCGTATAAAAGCAAACTGCTTAAGTTGACGTTTTATAGTATTTTAATCTCACAGAAACTAACGGTATAAAAGAAGTCTCTTTCATGAATGTGTTTTGTTTTCAAGTACACTGAATACATTACTCCCACACGTTTAAATTTATATTTGAAGGATCACACTGCCATCCAGAATACTGATGTCTCTTAGAGTCTTGGTTCTATCATTAGGTTTCTATCAGTGGATAAGAAAATCGCTAGCGTAGCCGTAAATGTAGCTTAGGTTGGCAGTCCAGAGACTGTGAGCTGCAGTACAATGACCTTGCCTCATGGATCATCGTTGCGGACGCTTATTTTTGCAGAAAATTCAAACACTGATCTCTGAATTTTAGATTTTCTTGAGTGTCAAACTGAATAAAAACATTTGGAAAGTAACATAGTGCTTTCTGAAGCAGTTTATAGACAAGCAGAGGTAAAGCACCTTTATAGTTTGCTACATGGTTAAGCTCAGCAAGATAAGGTCACTGACTGCAAAAAAATCTACCTGGTAGGAATTAGTTATTTGGTTCCAGTATACACAGGGTGGAAGGGAGGATACGCATGTTTTTGAACAGGCAGTACGCAGTGATGAGAGGGGGTATTGATCTTGAGCGATTGTTGGCAGACTCCTCAGACAATGCAGTTTCAATCACTATGAAGTATTAGAACGTAGAGCATCGTGTGTTCGTTGTTAGACAGTTCTTTAGAAACAATGACTCTGTGGTCGGGGTTCAACGTCTTTTCCATCGAAATTTTAAAGTTTTTTCAATCGAAATTTTAACGTCTTTTTCCCGCTCGAAACTCAATGCAGCGCTTAGAAGTACTAGATCTGTGATGTAAAAGAAACTACCTGGTCTTCCCCGTTCAGTTCGAACTCCAGAAAATGTAGACAGAGAAAGAACGGCAGTTATTGTTAGTCCGAAACGATCCGTTTGACGACAGGTTGGATCGCGTATGTCACGTCGTTCACTTCGTCGCATCTTACATGATGGTCTTATATTTCACTTAATAGAGGTATGTAGATTTCAAAAATGCAATGAAAGTACTATTACTGAATGCAGTTTTTATTTTTTTAATCGAATTAGGTTTTCGTTGTTCAATATTGAAAAATACGCGTTTCCTCCGCTCCACCGAACATAAAATAGAATGTAACTATGTTGTAACTAATACCTAAGGGACGGCGTGAATTCCATAAATGGGTTCATAAATTTGATGCATCAGCGGTATCGTATATATGCTGGATCAACAGTGTCATCGATTTGCTGTATCAGCGATGTCATAAATTTGTTGGATTAGCGGTGTCATGAATTTGCTGGATCAGCGGTGTCATGAATTTGCTGGATCAGCGGTGTCATCAATTTTCTGGATCAGCGGTGTCATCAATTTGCTGGATCTGCGGGGATGACAGGAATTCAGAAGAGAAGCACAATTGCTTTCATCATTATGTATGTAATACATGAAAACCTTGAAGCATGAGTATCTAATTGAATATGGTACACTCAAGTGTTTCATTTAACACGTAATTGATTTTAAATACTAGCTATAGAATTTAAGAAATGTTTTTCGAGCATTGAAAAATTGTCCCCGTACTCGTAGAGTTGAAAGAAAGTACGAATGTCACAATGCCGTTTGAACAATTTTGTAAAGTGGTTGGGGTGAAAAATACGTGAAAGAACTAACTCGATTATAATTTGAGCGCGCAGCAGCAGGGCCAGATCGGTGCCAAAGCCGGCGCCCATTAATTAAGTCAGCAATCCTGGCTTGGCTCGCTGCCGACAGCCAGTGAGTAGATAATTATGGGAGTCCATGAAATTATGAGGACCAGCTCCTCTTTTATCTCCTTGTTTTGCAGGAGAAGTATGTGTTATTCTCTTTTGTATTAAAAATATTACACGGCTCACCCATTTCAATTCAATAAGATACGGAAAAAGTTACAGGCCACTTAGATTTTGCCGATCTTCTCGACGCGCGACGTTCTGTACCCAATAACCCTCGTCCAGTCGCCGTGCCAAGAAGTGTCTGCGAGAGCAGGCGGGCTTTGAAGAGATGCACTCCACAATATCTGCGAGTATATCACGCTTTATTGCAAGGCTTCATTTTGTTAAAAGTCCACGCGACTCTTGCGAGCCATCAAACGACTCTGGAATGACTGCCACGCTGATCATATCCCAGAAAAATATCCATGTTTACTTGGAGCGTGAGAGGGCTGGAATTACTAAGCTAGTAAACAGTGGGCATACCTTGCAATAGTGTGTTATATTAGTTCATCATGAGTATGGAACGTAGGACTGCACACAAGTAACAGCAAAATTATTAATTCAATATGCGTCCCTCAAAATGTTATGGCTGCCTTGTCATGTTCTCATCGTAATACAAATAAATCGAAATTAATCGAAGTTTTCAGGAACGACTTTAATTCTTTTAAAAATTTAAAAACCAAATTCACACTCAGAAAAAAATAGAACGAATACAATCACAACTAAATGCGCTGAAAATTAATATAAATGGATTAAAATTCAAGGCAGAAGAGCTTTGCAAGCCCAACCAACTGCTCGCATGAATACCACTCCGATGGCTGAATCAGAAGTTTAAACGCGCTTTTCGCGTCGTAGCTCAGCTAAGCTTGCCAAATTAGTAATCCCAATATTTCAAGGGAGTTTTCAACTCTGCTCGATTCATAGTTTTTATTACCTAAGTTTTCTAGGGAAAGCGCCGCATGAAACTTTGGACATATATGAGAGGTATTTCTTGAAATATATCAAAGAACTCCCAGGTTATATTTTTAGGGTTAATTGGGAGAACTTCTTCTAGGATAAGTTTCATTTTCCCAAATATATTCTATAAAAAATGAAGAAATGTACCGTTTAAACACTTGATTCCCGTATACTAGATATCTACTTCGCCTATATCCCTCGGAAATTTTGTAATTTTGTTCCTAGAAAACGGGTTGTGTAAAACAACTCGAAAGCTTGGAAAAAAAAAATTATCCCAGAAAAAGTTCTCCAAATTATTTCTAAAAAATATATATATAAGAGGTGTATACAGAATATCAGTTAATGCTTATTATTTTGAATAACTGTGCATTTACATAAATCAGAAATATACTAAGCAAAGAGTTTTACGCACTCAATTTCGCAGGGATTAACTTGTTATTGGTTAATAATGGAGAGGCACTTAAGCAGCCCTGTTAAAAGCATTTTCGTTACATGAAGTGTAGAACGACTTTAGGAATTTTCTGGGTCTTGTGGAATTTTTTTAAGTCCATTTGGTGGCCTGTTCGTTGGACGTGTTGATAGACCAGTGAATTGGTTTACTTTGTTCTTTAGGAGTATTGGTGTTGCGAAACTCTTTGCTTTAACTGTAAATAAGAGGGCATCATAAGAAATTAACCTCATTTGTCCCAGCATTTTTGGCGGGGTAAATTTGACAAATAAAGACTGAACGAGTTACAAATAAAGACTAAACATTTTGAAAATGAAAATTATTGAGCAATAATTGTTTTGACTAAATTTCATTGATCCTTCATTTGAGATACCCTTTATTGGGTATCATAATAGATTGTGAAGAATTTCATGTTCGAGTGGTAATGATTTTTCTTTAGGAAAGATGAAAATGCTGCAATGACTAGAGAGAACATTTTTGTGCATGTGTGTTTGGTGATGATGCTGCTGGTGAGTTTAAGTATCAAAGCGTGTTTGCAAAATTTCGACTGCAAGCTTTAACTTCGAAAATGGCCGTTGCAGTGGATATTTTGTCTTGACAACATCCAGTTTTATCAATTGGGATTTGAAAACACAACTGAATGTAAAATTTTAAATATTTTTTATATGCTAAAAATAATAAATTGTACTTTTGTATACATCCAAATCATGTATAAGTTTTGTAATTGTGATGACTTTTCTATCTTCGATTTTGTCTTCAAAGCACTAGAAATACCAATGATCACACTTATTTACTTCGAAAAGATTTGGATGCCTCCAAAAGTATTTCTTTTTGTGTACATATGTAACGCAGAATTTTCCGGAAAATATCACATTTGAAATTTTTCTGTGAAAACGCATGCTTTGGAGAAAGCACGTCCCTGAGAAGTAATGCAATGAGAGAAGGAGCAACACAGAGCGCCTTCAGGCCCCTGCCCCACTCTGAAAATTCCGGGATCCTCACAAATGAGACCATCGTCCCGTGCAGCTTTGCTTCCCCGGTCGCAACATCATTAAAGTTGGCTTGAATTCCTCCGCTAAATCCAAGTAAGACAAAGCGTCCATGCCCAGTCCTCTTTATTGTAGTTTGAGGGAAGGCGGAGGAATGCTTAATAGCAGCTAATTGTCTTCACAACAAAACTGTGTTACATTTCACATCGTGCTCAATTTTTGGTATCATCAAAGGCACCCAAGGAAATATCAATCGTGTTTCAAGCAGCTGATCTTGAATCATAAGTATGCGTAACACGAAAATACTTTGTTAGCATTTTTATGCATTTTTGACCTCGTTAAAGTAATCGATTAAATCTAATAAGATAATGCTGAAAAAAAATTCACCACAATCAGTCAATCATAATCAAATTTCTCTGAACACTGGAGGACAATATATTTAGCGTGAAATCAATTAGTTTGTCACACTTGTCGCTCGGCTCAGTTCTTCAAAGTTGTCTCCCCTTGGAGTATTGTGACTGAAGAACAGTACCAATGTCTCAACTTTAAATCGTCGTAAAACAATCAAGACTGCGAAGGTACACCAAATGTACTGCCCAACGTATCATCACGAGTATGATATGGTGACAAGCCATAGTTTTATGTCCAGAAAAAATAAAAAAACTCATTTTTGTTTTTTCTTTCACTAAAGTAATTTGCTAAGTCAAAATAGGGATTGAATAGTTGCATTTGTGCACGAACGAAGCAGGTGTCAGTTCAGTAAATTCGTATTTTCACCATTCCTCACGCCGACGGGAGATGCGGGGGAGTGACGCTGGTATCGCCGGAGATACGATAGATAAATCACGCTTTCTGGCTCCCTTTGAGGACACGTAAGGCGTTGGTGTACAATGTGGCGGAAGCAGCGTTGCTAAATCCAACGCAGGGAGTTTCAAGCAAAAACTGGAGGGCGGAGACAAAAAGTGTCTGTAATACTAATGACTTGTAGCAAGAACAACGTTCGCAAAACTGAGAAGCTCTGGCAAAATCTGCCCCGAGAAAGCTAGAAGCATCGAAACCCACAAAAATCAGCGTTGGTATAAACAGGTATGCGACTGAGCAAGGTTCACAAAACTGACTCGTAACTACCGCAACATCTCCTGCCACATTTACATTGTGTTGTAAAAGCAGCGTTTTAAAATTCTGATCCATACGCAACAAAATGGACAATATCTGAAGTTAATAATTTAATTTTTTTACGAGCGTTCTGACTCATTTGATGTTTCTGAAGCTGTTACAAAAAAGTTCATTCAAAATCACGCTTGAAGAAAAACTGAGAAAGAAATTATACATTTAACCAAGCAAACAACTTTTCTGTGAAAGAATAATTCGGCATGAAGGCACCATTCGGCAAATGTCTGTTGTAGTACCGTTCGGAAAATGTTAAACACATTATACGAAATTACAATGTCATATCACTTGAATTTTTCACTTTCTTTCATTAAATAATGGGTAGGCTAATGTAGAGTTTTTCGAACATCTGTCATATCTTAGAACTAACTTTTCCTATAATCTCTAATGAATTTATCCTACTCTTCACGGCCCACTACGTCTCTTATTGGACTTTTTAATTAGTCATTAACTATCCGGTAAAATATTCAGGTTAAACCAACATTTGTTTATTCAAATATGGCTTGACGAAAGTTGCTTCGAGCCATGCTACGTACGTGTAAAAGAGGCGATATATAATGAACAACGATATAATGTCAATATAGGCCTTTTGATCCTTCTAAGAGGCATCTAAATTGTTTAATGATCCTGCAAATGATGCCCAAATTTGAGTTAGCAAATTTTCGAAAAGAATAAAAAGGGCTCTACCTAGTATGCCTCTCAGTGAACCCAAAAGACGCTCTAAAAACATCGGACTGCGTTGGGGGGCCCGCACTCCTATGTAGGAGGCGCAGCACCGCCTTCCTCAGGAATCTCTCACTGCAGTTTTAATTCGATCTTCTTTTTTTTCTTCTTATTTCAGTTCCATGAGAACTCCGGGCTCGCCAGGCCTTTTACTTGGTTTAATTGTTTTCCGATGAATAAGTGAGCATTTTACAATGGCGGTTGTTTCACTTAGTTGTGATTTACAAGGTGCGTAAATATGCGGTGCCAGCCGTGGCAGACCAACGGGTGTCAATATTTGCATTGCCCAGTGCTTCAATCCGCGTTTGCTTACCAAACACATAAATATTTGGTTTTACCAGCCAACGTGTCCAGCATTATTTGATTTATCAAATACACGAATATTTGCTAGTGCCACATATTCCAACAACGATTGATTTCAAAGCTGTGCAATTAATATATTGCATGAGATAGCGTACAAACTTCAAGTACTCGTATGTTTTTCTGAAGCTTTTCTCGTCTTATTTTTTGAAAACTATTCTACGATGTATAAAAAGTACATACGCCAAACTTCTTGCTTCTAAAACAGCTTGGAAAATTATCTTTTTCTTGTCAATATAACCAGAATGCTTCAATTAAACATCCCTAATTTTGCGTTAATATTCTTCTCTTGGTATTACGTAAATTTTTCTGAGCAAACCTGATGTTGCTTTTAATTCGCTGTAGTAATTCTTCTATGAGAGGAGTGAAATACTTTAATTATTATACTAGGGTTGTTTAAAAAGCACCCGATCTTCAATTTTCTGTAGCATGGGTACTTTGTGAGGGAAAATTTAGGGTCTGTTTTTTTTTCAGAAAGTCCGCATATATGGCGGGGAAAATCGAAACCATCGTAATTAAGAGGTGCATGAACTGGTGGAAATGATGATAGAACACCCTGCAAATATACACATGACTTAGCTAATAATCATTTAGAGTTGATGCAATTTTCACAGAAGGAAGCTAATTAAACTAGAAGTCAGTGTTTAAACAAAATTTTTACGAAGGTTTACTTCTCTAGAAATAATTATAAAAAATAAGATTTTGGGGAAATTTTTGACGGCAATAAAGATACAACACCCTACAAAAATTTCGTATTCCCGTATTACTACACATGGGACACTGAAGCAATAGATTAAAATAAGGCACTCATAGGTGTTGTGCTGAGTTATATTGTCCGTTTGTGAAGTCAAAAATTTAAAATTATTAAATTTATTAAATGGGAAGGAATGCGCTAAAAGAAAAGCAGAAAGTCAAATAAAAGCTCTAAGAGGCGAAGAATATTTTTATGAGGCAATTTCCAGGAAGCTTAATAGGTCCTTAGATTTAGACATAACACCCAGAAGAGTACAATAAATTTGAAAATTATCGGAAAACCTTGTATATAAGAGAAGAAAGACAGTACCTGCACAGACGAAGTTACACAAGAAAAAACGAGAGGAGTAGGCGCGAAATAAAGTGCGGCGGAGTGGCGAAGATTGGTCAAAAGGCATTTTTTCAGATAAAAAAGGTTAATTTGAATGAGCTTCTCGGTTTCCAATTCAATTCTACTGACTCTATTCAAGATAAGAAGGACAAGTCTTCAGCAAAAAGCCTTTTAGAGGAGGATCTTTGATGATCTGGTGAACATTTTCTATCGAAGGTAAGGTGAGTTTCGCGACTATAGGAGGTACTCACAACGCACTGAAGTACACAGCGGTCTTAGAAAAAGTCTTCTTCTATTCTTGGCTCATCATCACCTGAATAATGCGGTGTTCTGGCAAGATAACGCTGCAATTCACGCTGAAAGGCTCACAACCAATTGGCTCGAAGACCACAATATCGTTACTTTGAGTTGGCCCCCGAATTCCCCTGATCTGAATCTCTTCGAGAATCTCTGGGGTATATAAGCAAGGCAGGTTACGTCAATGGGAAACAATTCGAAAACAAAGACACGTTGTAGTGCACTGTTAAGGAATGCTGGGAAGCAATACGCAAAAAATGCATGGAAATCTAATTAACTTTATTAATAATTGCGGTGAAGATACACTTCAATATAAAGGGGATACATTCAAATATAAAGCAGATTTGTACAATGTAATTTTTGTAGGGTGTATTATCTTTATTTGTATCAAAATTTACTTCAAACCGCTCTGTTTTTGTAATTACTGCTCGAGCAGTGGACTAAAAAAAGTTTTTTGTTTAGTCACTGACTTCTAGTTTGATTAACTTCCTTCAGTCAAAATCTCATCAAGTTTGAATCATTATCAGTGAAGTCGTGTGTTAATTGGTAGGGTGTTCAGTCTTAATTTTCACCATTTTAGATTGAATATCCTCGAATTTCAACGGAGAATCTTACGTTAGACAACCTGACGGTGGTTTCAGAAGGCACCTGTTGGATCCTGCCGCATCTGTCACTTGCAACTTACTCGCTGCAATTCCATTGTCCTCAATGAGGAAAAATATAATGACGGTCAACGAGAATACTCTTCATAGTAAGAAAATGTATCGGTAGACGGTTTTATTTTCACTCAAAAAGATCAGGTGGCTAGGAGTTGATTGCGCGTTAGCGAAAGCTGCAAGTGATTGTTCTCACAAGATCAATGGCAAATGAACAGCACCATGATGCAAAATTTCCTTTGTCAGGAACTGAACGAGTTTTCCATTAGGGAAGCATTGTCACACCTCTGTCAATATTGTTGAGTTTAGTGAGACTTCAATCGAGTAACGAACGCCTACTTGCTCCTGTAAATGAATAATGAAATCAAATAGTTCAAGCTTCATTAGAAGGAAAATTCAAGCAACTTTAAGAACAGCGATTGAAAACAGAATCCCATTGCTTTGAAGCCCGTCTTTTCAATTTAACTGTAACAATTGATTGAACAGCTGATGACGTAGCCGAGACTTTGGGGCCTGTGATAAACGCTTGTGATATGCGTAAAGCATAAAAATTAAGAATATACTTATGAATCATGAGGCTATAGGAGGACTACACACACCGTTCGGATGTTTATTTTATTTAATTTCATGATTCAAAATTCAACGTAACTCGGCAAACATAAATTTTTGTAGCAAAGTGTAAACACCAATTTCTGAAAAAATCTTCTCTTTGTTCGCAAAAAAATAAACAGATGTCAACTTTAAAGAATCGCGTATCAAACGATGTAATACACTACTAAGTTCACCAGAAGTTGATGCTAGTGAAATTAATTCAAGGTGCGTGTACTCTGAGGACATTTTTACACAGTTTGAAATATTTACACATGTAATACGTCTCTTTGGCCCCTATACTGCACACATAAAACAGAAGTAGTGAGAGGGAAGTCATGTATAACCGATATGAACAAAAGTTCTGATGCGATCCCCACAAACCCTGTGCAATCATTTATCAGTAATTGTAATTTTTTGAGCATCCAGAGTTTGTATCGCGCTCGTCTGAATATTTTCCCTAATTGAAATTCATTTAAGCTAGGTCCGGTGGGCGCCCGATGCCGCCCCGAAATAGCCTGGACTAGCTCACGTTGACTTTACGAAGAACATCAACCACTGATGCTGAAAGGCCTTGAGATATTTTTGTGAAGCTCATTCCTTTGGTTTTGACTCACGCGTGAGTCAGCAAGCTTGTTTCGATTTCATCACACGTCAACTTCAGCCCGTGAGCGTGGGCTGCCTGAGGGCTCCAACGAGCCACACAAGCTCCTCCGAGGCTCCTCTTGTGAGCAGGGTACTTCATTGTAGATTCAGTAAACGGTGATTAAGGAGAAAATTGTCCAGTGAGAACTCTGAGTGACTTCCATGTCGTTGAGGAATTTCCTGCCTACGACGTTCGACAGAAATTAAACGGGTTCTGATATCACGCTTTATTACCCAGTCAACGGCAGCATGATGTACTTGGGCATCATTTTATGCCTGTTTCCGAATCGGTTCCAAGCGATCAACAGTAGAACTGCTTAATTCATAAGTGGCAGAAGTAAGTTACAAGTTAGTTAAAAAGTTGATCTGATTTGAGACCCACGTAAATTGATGATGCAAGTCACAAATTTATGAATCACCACTTCCTATCTCAGAAAAATTAACTGGATTTAGAGCGTCCGTGATTAAGGTCTGTAGAATTACGGAATTTAAAACGTTCATACACGCTCAAAGAAGCTCAAGACGGCAAACTCAAAAGAACTATGTTACCCATTTTTTCTCCCTATCCATTTCTTTACTTTACTTCGTATATTGATACTCCACTACGCCTGTACGCGTAACCCACGTATACTTTCATACTGCGAGAAGAAGTTTTTATCGTTATTTACTCATTAACTCATGAGAGACGCAAAGCATAACTTATACCAATCATGGCATCGAGCCTTTAGGGCGCAGCAGTCGCTAAAAAGTGTTCCATGTAGCTTGCGTCAGCTCTTCGCTGCTGGAGGGGCACCTCAGGAGGGCTGGTGAGCCTGCCTTGTTGTGAGGCGCCTGTGGCCAGCGTAGCAGTGCATGCGAGGTGTGATCATTTTCTCTGTCCTGCGAGCAGGGGCACTTATCTTTATGGCAAGGGACATAAATTGTGCGTGATATTTAGCAATGTACACGAAAAAGCCTTTAGGCCCTTCTCCTACCTGTGATCGTACGCTTTTGGGCCCTGAATTGAAAAAATGCGCTGATTTTTAGACTGCAGTTCTAAAACACGGAGGAGAATTTTTAGATTCGTTCACAGCTCGGAGTTCAACTTCAAAGGTTTGAAAACGCTTGCGACTGCCGCAAATTTCAGGTCTAAAAACATGACTCCTCTACAGTTCTTCGTATCAGGAGGAAATACGTTTGGATGCCTGTGACATTAGTTCAGAAACGTTGTTTCGTCAAATTGGTTGTGAGATACGCATCTCACAAAATCATAGCTTGAATTCAACCAGCCATTACCTCACTTACATAAAATCTTAGGAACCTCCATTACTTCAGTGGAAGAACAAACAATCAAAGGTGCATGCGCTTCTTGGGACTTTCTGGGTGAATTGAGGAAACCGAGCCTCCTATTGTATTGAAGAAATCCAGAGTGTTTTTCTTCTCGAGCTCGACCAGCTACCCGTAATTTATGCTTGGCAATTGAGGCAAGTGAATTTGAAGTACATTCATTGGCCTACTTACATCAAATCTTGTTCTCAGTATTCAAACCACATTGTTTGCAGCATTTTTTATTTAATCGTTAGAGTCTGTAGGGTTATTTTTCATTTTTTATTTTATTATCTACTTCGGATAATTTTGTCATTACAATTTTCATTGTTCATAGCATTATATCTTAAACCTTATCCCTGGTAGCAATGCGAATTAAATCTATTAATACCTTCGTTGTTATTCCTGTTATTCAGGTGCTATTAATTTTATTTCTGAAGTAAAGTTGAAGGAATGTGCTCGGGATGTGCGTAAAACTTTAACAGTTGAAGAGGATCTTGATGTAAACTCAAGTCTAGAAAGCACTAGGTATTATTTTTATCGCTTTAACAGGAAAAAAGTTTACGAGAAGTTGGCGCCGCCGCTCTAATTTCAGCGGAGCAAAAGTCTACGGCCACGCCGGGAACGTTTCTGCTCCAAGAATCATAGTGACTTGACTCTAATTGTAGTTTATGACGAATGTAAACCCATTTTCTCAGTAGAAGTTTTCGGAGATGTGTGCGTGAAGATAATGCCGTAAATCCTTGATTTTTAGGTCCTTTAAAGATAATTTTCCCTTTTTGGTTTAAGTTTTTCTGATAATTTTAATAGACACCTTTAGTTTAGAATAGTTTTTCCGTGGTTAGAATCTCGTGTCAACTATCAATGTGTGATAATATTTATAGAAAGTATACCATGTGAAAAATGATGTATTCTCAGCAGTGTGATTTGTGGTCCCTGATGGATGGAGTCACTTAATGGACGCAGTCACCTACTGGACGCAGTCGCACGGATACAGTCACCTAAAAGGTGCGGTCATCTGGTGGAGAAAGTCATCTAATGGGTGCATCCTCTCTACTGCTCAGGAATACTCCGATTCCAAATCAATATTTTACACTACAGTCACACGTTTCATCTCAGGCAACACAAAATAGGCAGGGTAAAAAACTTACGAATTAGTCTGAATTTGAATAACTTCTAGGTATGATTTGTAGTTTGTCTACGAGAAGTACAGTCTTCATTTCCAAAAATTTGCTGTAGCTTCATTCTAAACGTAAAGAGTATGACTTGAATTTTTTTCTTTTACTTGTTGCAAATATCAAAGAGCCAAATTTTGCAAGTAGGTTAAGATAAATATTTTTAATTGAAGAATTATTTTCATAATAATCGGTTGACTTGGATTTTAGAATTAGCAAATTTGAACGTATCCAATTTAGAAATGAATTTTTTTTATATTGTTACCGGACAGTGTTCATGTATCCAAAAGAATTTCCGAAAAAATTTGAATCTGTTCCGGTAATTTTTTTTTTTGTGCAAATTAACTTTTCTCAAAATTCGGACTTCCTCAAAAACCATTTCGGGAGGTAAATAAACCTTTTCAAAATGTATGTTTTAATTGTAAAACTATGATTGAATACTTTAATTTGTTAATATCATCGATACTATGAAGCATTCTAACAAATAATAATGTAAGACAGCATGTTTCACAGATGAGTTGCCGCCGCGTACGTGGCGGAGACCAGCATTGGCCACCGGTCCCACCGTCGGCAGCGCTGATATGGAGGCAAAAAAATAATATGAACTCGTTATTTTCTTGCCATGTTTTTACAATATTTGTACCTGAAACTAATTTTCCAAACATTCGGCTCTTATACTAATCTACATTATCCAAACATTGATCTAGTGAATGAAATTCCTATATACCTTTTTATAACATCACCTTCCGATCTATTCATCAATTATACTAACTTTTCAAACATTTATCTTGTGTACGTACATCTTGAAAAATAACCATTTCATTTACTTGACAAACATTGTCAATTGCATCAACTTCCCACACGTTCACTGATCATAATAACTTCCCAAACTTTTATCGCCTGATTTTATGGTTCTGCTTAAAAGGACAAAGTCAAAATGAATTCTTGCCCATCAATACTGGGCAAAGTTAAATAAAGTCTCCGACATAATTGCTATGAATTGATCAGGTTCTTCATTTCTTCCTCGTCAGCTTAGTGAATTTTAATTAGGAAAACTAGGTTTGACTTCATCAAAAACAATTTTTTTACTTTGGGTAACGCACTTATTTTTTCTCAGACGCTCATTCAACGTTAATCAGAGCACTTCGAATGACTCCTCCATATGGAAGCAGTTTTCCATGGAATGACCTTTACGTTCAGAGACACGGTAATATTAATCCCCATATTTCTGTGAAAAAATTCATCGACCAGCCTCCAGGATTCGAGGTAATTCGTAGACATGCCGAGTTTGCATCACTGGCCTACGACTCTCAGTTCCCTCGAATCCAGCGGCCATCCAGGCTTCCCTCAAATTCCAGACATGCGAACATCAGTGTTATGCTGACTGTGAACGAGTAAGGTTACGCGCGCTGCTGCTCCGGTAACTCTGTGTGTGAACGGTCGTTGCGCTTACGTTAGACGCCTTCAAGTAAGTTTCATTGGTTGAACACTCTGTGATTTAATTAGTATCTTTATCTTATACCTCTATTTGCTTTTTAAATTCACCCTTATTTATTCGCATATTTGATGTGTTTATTTTTAGTACATTGCTTTTCCCCACAACTGAATTCTTAGTCGATGGAAAATTACGGTAATAATATTGAAATGTTTAAGCGATTTTTGAAAAATTACTCATCAGTTCATTGCTGCAACTATCGTCTACTTTAAAGGAAATAAAATGTCAGAAAAGACAATCAAACCACGCAGAATCCAGGCAAGGCTTCCAGGACTTACTGGGGCGTTTGTGCAGAGGAAATTCTGGAAAGCTCTCTAATGAAATCAGCGACTTCCTTAGCTATCACAATTTCTTCTAGAGTATCGCTACCGCAAGCAAACGCCATTTTATCGCGAGGTTTCCAGCACGAAAACCTACCCTCATCCATCTCTCAAGCGTCCGCCGGAATTGCACGGCTGCTCAAAAGCTTAATGCCCTGCGCCTCCTTCGTTCCTGGAACGCTCGCTCGAAGGTCTCTTCCCTGTGACCGCAAAATTTGTGCGCCATGTCGAAAGGGAATAAATATTTATTTTTAAAGTTCTGAGATAAGTCCAACAAAAGATATACAAAAATCGCATATGATAGGGAAGGATTTTTGGGTAGGAGTTCATCACTCACATCGGACGGCCATGATTTGATTATCATGAACATTGCGTGAGATGTTATAGTGCCAGTTGAGGATTATAATTTATTCGTATTGAAATTTGCGTCAAACTAAAAGCCAACTCGAACTCACACCTTCACTCTCAAAGTTCGAGGCCAAGTAACGACCGAAAACTGCGCCGGACAGGGAAGTTGAAGGCCGATCTTTCACATCGGACGACAGAGCCTGCAAAACTTGAAATGAAGGTCGATTTCGCTCCTTGCGCTACCATCTTACGGAAATTGCCTCTCGCTCCACAACCACATCTGAAATAGCGAGTTACTCTGCACAATATTGGTTCACTCTCGGTCAGGCAGTACAATTTGACCGTAATGAGCCGATTACTGGGGGTAATGAACCGATTATTGGGTAGTAATTGCACTGCTAGTGAAACTGAACGTTGATTGGCACATACAGCTGAATGAACGATGGCGCACATTAATGAATTTTGGCGTGGCTGAATGGTCCCTGCGGAGACGTTGCTGCCAGAGCTTCGTATTGAGGTCGAGATGCGTAGTTTTCCAGCGACAGCAGACCATATGCGCCCAATCAGGCTTGTGATGTGGGTAGATGACCTACGAAACTTCTCAATCTTGTAACATTTTGTATCAAGCCTTACGAATTATGTATCTGAATTTATTTTGCAAGTGTCATAGCTGTGCGAATAATAATAATAAACAGAAACATTTATTTTCTGACTTGTTGAACATTTTGGTAGGCCTATGATTGTCGCGGATCGAACACTAGAGCTTATTTTTAAAATGGAGCGCTTGAGCTTAATTTTTCGGCATTGACGGATCAATTGATGACACTAATTCGATCCTAAATTGAGTGCATTTATATTCTTATTCTATTCTATATTTTTTTGACAAAATTTTTCACGGAAGATATTCAGTCTGAAAAGTAGCGTGAATTTTGAGGTGCATCTGGTATATGACTTGAATTTCACAGTTCATTGCTTTTCCTTCGGTTTCCGAAGTCTCAGATTAGCGTCTTGTAGTCGGGAAATAATTCTAGTGAGCAGCTTATGCGTAAATTTATCAATCGTGGAGTATCGCAATCATCACGAATGTCGTTTCTTTTTAGAATGCAGAAAGTTCTTGAGGAAAAGTAGATTTTAGTGAATTGATGAGGTTCGTGCGAAAGAAAGTATCGTTAGTTAGCGATTTTTGTTCAAGTAGGAACTAAGATTTTTGGTAAAAACCGATACGCATTGTACGTATTATTGAGGCCTCCTGAATCATACGATAGTAAGCGCTAGATATAACGAAAACGAGCTGTATATGCACCTCTGTCATCTCCAAGCCTTCCCCTGACTGATGTAGTCAGTCACAGGTACAGAAAGATAGTTGCAAAATGGTCAAAAATCAAAGTAAGTTTTGGTGACTCTCATTTCTACGCCTCACTGCTTGGATCTTGGTGCTTTGCAGCCGTTTTCTGACGTTCTTGTAGAGCGACGCTTGGTACCCCAAGTTTCAAGGGGCCTCAATCAGCCACATCGATGTGAGGGTCTCATTCCGTGTTATTGAATTGCATGAAAATGAGGACCCTAAGTTTTTCCTACAGGTTTTCCAAAGAATAGTTTTAACCCTTTCACTCCTGTTGGGATAATATAAAACATTACGCTCGCTTGTAGAACAAGTGATATGAAATTCATTGCGCCACTGATGAAAGCGGGATCTAATTGGCTGAGATTTCACACGAGGCCGCAAGTAGGTACTATGACGTCACAAATGTGGGGTAGGCACTCATTGCGCTCCAGAACTCCCACACAAAATCTGTGGGACGCATTATCCCAACGGGAGTGAAAAGGTTAAATTCTCTGCAGGGCACGACGCACTGCTTACGGTACACCTGATACAGATTGTGGCCAGAAAAGTATGCCAGAATATTGTGGGCGTACAGTGTATTATGTGCTACAGATTTCAGCCAGAAACCAATTGTAAGACTCATCTACAAACCAGGAGAGGAAAAAGTATGTTGAAATATACAGAGTGTTCCAAAAAAATGTACCCCTTTTTTTGAAAGCCT
>VOMN01037587.1:0-16795 GCA_014899125.1 Orchestia grillus
TTCGAACGATAAACAAATCGTGCATAAAACAATTATTAGGAACAGGAATATCGAGGACTATATGTAATTCTTACCGGTTAGGCTGAGCAAAGAAATTGAGTGCGACTAGATGAAAATTATGTCAGGAATACTCGAAATTTGATTCACTATTGTCTACTCCTTGGCAAGCTTTGTATTCCTCGAGGTGTACAACAAAGGCCTATTCCGAGCTATTAAAGTGAGCAAACAACGATACAAAAGAAACTTGCGGTGTGCTCCGCTAATTTTTTTTTAAATGCAGGCGGTACGACGTTTCTAAAACCAGCGAAATTAGAAGGGCAATTCTTTGCCACGCACTTGGTGGAAGAGAGCTAAACATCAAATCGTACAGATCTTTTGTTAATTCAAATAAGTCATTTCTAATTATTGACTAACTAGTGTAAAGAACCTTTATTAATTCCAAAACGTTTTACCGTGGGGTTTTCATTGCCTTACTGGCGTGGTGAGGGATGCGAGGAATGTGTGGTTTAAACTTCCATTCCCAAGGGAAGTGCTCCCTGGTTACGTGAAATGCCTGTCTGAGCCGCGTTCGAACCCTGGTCCTCTCGGTTGCGAGGCCATCACGCTATCCAGTACGCCATGGAGCCCACACAGAAAGAGTAGAATGAAGATCAGAACCCCCAATAGATAATAACATTCTGTGAGTTTTGCAACAATGACTATAATGAGTTCTGAAATATAATCAACAAAAAGCTGTACACTTTTCAACATCTGATCAAATTTGTGAATTAATTAGGAAGAGAAAAAGAAAGAAAGGAATTAATTTAGGCAACGACCGTTTTGAGTATACAAAGGATGTCATCAAGGCTATTCGAAGTAAAATTACTTCATTTAACTCTTCTTTGTTTTTTAATAGACGAACAAGTATTGAGACTGGAATGTGTAAATGTTTTACGAATTGTTAAAGTTTCTTATAACCGAACCAACAGGATGAAATTTATTTGAATCTCAAATTGAATTATTCTTGTACAATAATTGGGAAGTGATAGTAGCATGATGAAAAATTTAATGTTGAGTAATTGAAACTACTAGGAATAGTTGTATAAAAATGTCTACATAATTATATATTTTGCCTATATTTTTACACAGAAAACATGTTCTCCATTTTTCATTCTTATATTAGTTTTAGTTAAAATATTGAAAGAAAACTTTATTTCAAAAAACGAATATTTTGAACGTTAGCTATTTCATTTATTATTATGTGTTACCTGATTCAATCTGTTCGCTCTATTCATTCTCATAGGTAAACTTTAGTTCATAAAAACTCTCTTACAAGCAGTACGATATCGAGATTTTTTTCCAGGCTTTGAATTGACAATTTTTTCAAATTATTTTCCCAACTTTTTCGCTAGGGAATTTCGGGAATGGGCATCGCGTGAGTTTCTTCTTCTTTTTCCTCTTCTGCATTTCAGTTTTTTCGATTAGATCTTCATATTTAATACACAAAAAACAAATTTGCGGTTGAAATTGATTCTTTGTGTTCCGTATTAAATGAAAAAAATAATACGCTATCTTTGCAAGTTTGTCAGTTCTCGCGTTATCAACAGTCTCGTTAACCCCATTTCTCAGAGGATTCATGAGAAAATAAGTTGAAATTTTTACGAGTGCCTTAAGGTGAGTCAGTTAAAAAAAATTTTAGCGCTATTTTTTTAATGTATTTCTGAAAAATATATCAAAAAATATGACGAAAGGATAATGATTTTCAAAATTATTGCATAAGGTTTGCGAGCAACATCACAGCTGCGGGTTGTAAATATTCTGGGACATATTAGAGCAATAAATTATTAGAGATCTACTCCACCAGCAGTTTCTCTAGTACATTAGAGAAACAGAGTTTTACAATAAAGCTGCGAAGCAATTATATGTAAATACAGCTATTTTGTGGTGCTTGAAAAGTTCAATGACTTCAAAGGTATCCAGTGTGACTGATCTTTATAGCAGTTGAATACTACTACTTAATGCTCTCATCAAAAACAAACACTACAAACTGTGATCGATAAATTCTTGGGCGACATTGGATTTGAATTGAAGAATAATAACACGATATAGAATAAGACAATCGCATGAATTTTGACCATTCTCTAAGCGAATTTAGTTGTCAAAGTCTGTATTTTCTACAAAATTGCATTCTGCAGTAAATTTTAATTGATAAATACCATACCGTTTCCGCGTCATCTCATTTGCAACAATTTATTCAACGGAAGATTGTCCACAAAAAAGGGCAAAGTATTCACTTTATTGAGGGATAAAATTTTTAGCTATGAAATCAAGTGCACAAAACATGTCTAAAAACACATAATAAAAACGTCATTTATAAATGGATATGGATGAGATTCTTTTGATGTCAGTCGCGCTGTCAGTCGTAAAAACCATGGAATACTACAAAACTCGCTCGAGATATCCAAACTACTGCAATTTAGCGCGGCGCACGAACGAGGGAATCGAATTATTTAGCATCAATGAGAAAAAATTCTACAGCTTCGACTTTGACGTGAAAATATCGGATGTCTCACTAACATTTTTTATTCCAAATGATTTTCCGACACATTGCATTCGTAACGCGTTCAGTACCCTTGAAGATAGGATTTATTCTCACGTCATGAAATCTGAATACGCAGTCGTAGCATGAGGTAACAGTTTTGTACTTGTTTCTCAACAGTATTTTGGGACTCTGCGCAATTTGTGCTGCAGCGTCAGCAGATGCAATAGTCGTATTCGCTTTCCAGCGTTCTTCAACCCAAAATTTAAAAGCCCACGTTACTAATTATATTGAGTATACCAAATGACCCGCGTCAGTGACTACTCTGGGTAATCAATTGTGGATACCAAGTGACCCCTGCCAGTGACTACTCTGGGTAACCAATAGTGGATACCAAGTGACCCGCGCCAGAGAGAGAGTGAGAGCAGATAGAGAGAGAGAGAGAGAGAGAGAGAGAGAGAGAGAGAGAGAGAGTGACTACTCTGGGTAACCAATTGTGTATACTAAGTGACCCGCTCTAGTGACTACTCTGGGTAACCAATTGTGAATACCAAGTGACCCCTGTCAGAGACTTCTTTGGGTAACAGTAACCTTTCCTCACTCAACTGATAGCACAACCTTGGTCCATAAACTGTATGCATTCACAAATTGAATAATGGTACAAGTACATGCTAACTTCAACGGAGAGGGAAGAGATTTGAGTGAGTTTCTTCTAACATTAGCTTTGCCAATCTCGCTCTCCATGAACTTTCCATTAATAAGGAACAGCTATACTGACCTAGAATTATGTACTGTATTGAAGAAAGAGCATGTGGGACGCCACTCAGATGTATGCTGAGGCTGAGAATACGACCTCTGATCGACGGTAGGCATGTTGCCCATGCTTCGTGTTATCAGCCTGAATATGAAACTTTGAAACAAAATTTACATACCGTGGAGGGGAAAAATAATACTCCAACAGCTGGGGGCCGAGGAGAGCAAGTAACTTATCCAACTTTATAAGAGTACCAGTTTTCTTTACTTTATAAGAACGAAACTGGGCATCGATGAATCACACTTATTTGAATCGAATCTCATTTTGAGCTTAAGAATTCTGTCGCTCGTATGCTTTATGATTAAGGAATCAAAGGATCACGTGAAAAAATCCTTTGTGCACAAAACACAAACGGGAAGTGCTTCACTCTTTCTTTTGGGGTCCTGCTAAGAAGAGGAATTCTTGAATTTTGCGTTTCCTTTTCAGCATTAAAACATTTACGTTCAGCTAATGCAAGACTTTTATGAATCATTGAAAGATCGAATTAATCTCAAAAGGAGCATTGTAACTCTAATCCTACGAGTCGGCTAAAGCATGAAGCACATAAAATGCTATTTCAATAATTTCATTCACTTTGCGGCATGAATATAATACAAGGAAATATCGGCAGGTGCGGAGCCGGTGTCTGTGATGGATGGGAATTCGAGCGAGAATAAATTCACTCGAACGAGGAAATAATTTCAGAAATATTCATTCGAGTAGTAGGCAGCCGCTAAGTTTTTCAGACTATGTACTCGAATAGATTTTGACAAATATCGTATTTTATGCAAGAATACAAATTAGTATTTTATGATGATTCAGCATCCGAGCATCAATGCTACGCATTTCTTCAAACAAATAACTTTAGGTAAACAATGATGGACTAAAAATTTTAATTGAATTGAACGCCAAATATGTGTTTACATATTTTTTATTTTCCTGTATTTTACCTCCTACCAATATATGGAGTAGCACCTTAAAATTCATCCTGCTATAGTTTTTTTATTACTTCAATTTCGAAGTATTTCACAGCAAGACTAGGAGTCTTCGAGAGTTGTATGCGCAGCTTTTCTAACTTGATGAGCAAATTTTTACATTTTTTGAACTTGTAATCTGAACATAATAACGATGTAACTGGGAACTGGATTCTGATGTTTGTCAAACTACGCTGATATAGAATACCAAATGTTGAGCGCTTACAGTAGTTCTACATTCGAGGTCAGAAATAAGTATCTAGTGCACAATTTGGTTGTATTGTGATGAGACGCAACGTCCTGCAGCAGGCGCGTGCATCGTCCCTCACTCAGTCAGCGTTTTTTTTCAACCAAGATCCCTTTGGGTGATTTTCAAAGGTACGGTACAATTAAAATAAAAAAAATACCGATGGACTCCATTTCAGGATAAATAGAACATGATAGCTTCATCTACGAAGTGTTTTTGCTGCATGACAATAATCCTTTGAGTTATGGTAAAGGTTGGAAGGGACAACACCACCCCAATATGAAGGCACTGCCTCTTATTTCTGCTCGATGAGAGGAGTAGAATTAATTTTACGAACATTCGAGAGGTAAAAGTCACTCAAAACTTTATGTGACGAACGAACTGCTCTGTGTCCACGAGCATTGTAATAGCTCTAAGAATGGTCGGATTTTCAATAAATGAAATCCTCTTAAGAGCTCACGGCGCGAAAGTAGTTAATAAATCATTGCACGGTCAGGCTTATTGATCACAAAAGCCTTCCTTGAAAAGAACCTGCCTCACGTGCATGAGTATTTGTTAGTTTACATCGGTCTCGAGAGGAGGCGTTTGAGACTGGGTATTCTCATAATTTGACTTGAGTATAAACAAATTAATAAATTAAAGTGCATTGTTCTGATTTTCCCTCAATTTATAGCTTAAATTCCTAGTTTCTTCATGTAATGTTATTTCACTTTTACTGTTGCATAGCAAACGTGTGATGCACTTAATCACTGGTGAATAAAACAGTGATATTTTTCCGTATAACCTTGGCGCAGTATGAGATGAGTAATGTATGGCTACGCAATGTTCGCTTATCCATATATATATAAAGTCCAAAGGGCATAATGGAACTTTTAGAGTTCAAGTTTAATGTTAGTTTCTAGTTTTAAACTATGTAAGTGAAATAGTTTATTCCTATAAAAATTCTGTTGAATTTTGTAATTGGTACCATTATTGATTACTCGTCATTTTCAGAGACCCAAACGTTCAAAAGGAATGTTACCTAAAAAAATATCGACGAAATGATGAGATTCTCGAGGCGTTGTAATTAAAAATGTTCGTAAAAATTCAGCCGAGCTATTTTTACATAAGCCTTTTACTGCCTCTTGTACATTGCAGCAGTGGTGCAAGCGTCAGTGTTTTGTTCAATCAAACAGGGGTCGCAACATTCAACTCAAAATACCAATCGAGGGCAGACGCTCACAGTGCACAATGTGGAACGTTCAAAGACACAACTGAGGCCATGGGGGAGCCATCGGGGCCTCTCAACACGCCTCATGGTCCTACAGGTGCAACTTCTCAGTTCAGAACTCTTCCCGAGATGAAGAAGTCTGGACGGCAGGGTGTTAGATGCTTGCCGATTGCGATGCGCGTTACAGAGGAAGATAATACATATGAAAGAAACTTAACTATGGTATTGGACCTAAGTCGACAATACATCGCTCGGAAAGGGTTGCACTTCTTAACCGTCCACTGGAGTGGTAGCAGTGAGTACTCGGCATCGCGTGATTAGGCTCGTTAAAGCAGTTGTTTATTTATTGGTTTAAGATATACAATTTAATTATCTTTAATACTTGATAAATGGTTCAACATAAAAAATGAAGCATACGCTGTACCAGTTTTCTTCCTCAGCTCTTTTTAAATGCACATTACATCATTTAGATATTTGCATCATCAGACGCGGATAGGCAATCACCTTCATGAGAAAATATCAGATGTACTATATTTTAAAATTTCTATGTAGAGTGAACGTTGTCGTGTCGACAAAGAAACTGTCAAGTATGGCACAGTTTCATTGCGCAGTATTGATATTTATATACTATTCAAAATATCAAATAAAATTTGAATGCTTGAGTTCTTCTTTCACACAACTTTCCTTCGTGGAAATGAGGCGATAAAATCTTACGGGAACTATGAAATGCCTCATCGTTGTCAGCTATAATTCTTTAGAAGAATGATGTTAAGGGTACCTCACACACGTGTAGAGAATCCAACTTTCATCTACAATTAGCAGGAGTGTTAACCTAAAGTGTTGCGGAGTAGTGATGTACACCTGATAGTGTATGACTTTAGTCGCCACGTCTTGTTCAAAAGGGACACCTCTACTCCGCTGGCTGCTGACCCTCAATGGCGAGCTCCCAGTCATGTTCACAGCGTGCAGGACGACGAGGCCTTCAGAGACAGCTGCTCGTCTCAGCAGCGTCAGTACAACGAACGGCCTCCACCTTATTCTCTGCGGCTCTGCTACTCAAATAATCGAAAAAGTAAGAAAACCTGATTTTTTTTAGTTGTGTAACTGAACACTATACAAAGTGTTTAAAATGAAAGCTACCGAACTCACACTCACCCTGACAAGAGTTGCTTCACTTCTTGCTCTTCTTTTCTTTCCTGATCGTCCAAGATTCAAGCTCAGGCTTGTAACGTCCGCACGATATTTCCTTACATTCTTTCAAATGGTTGTTTTATTTGGTACATTTCTCTCAGGGAATTTTTCAGAATATCCGGGAACAATTTCCTTTGAACTTTTGTCCCATCGATGCAGTGATTATGGAAATACGCTGTTGGTTCGTAAGTTGTATGTTAGACAAGCGAAATATTTTAACAAGCTTTAAATTAAATTTCAAATTTATTTATGTTTGTATGTATTTTACACATAATATACTTATTCTGGATACCATAGATACAATCGTACACTTCAATACAACTTTTATCAGTGTAAGTACAATTAAGTACAATAATTTCGTTTTATTTTTTTTAACACACCGCATATGGAATACTCAAGCACAATACTTATGCGCCAAAATCTCATTTTGAAATTCTCAACAACGACAACTGCTCCCAATTTCTGTTGCCTGTATAGCTTTAACATGCTCTGGATGCTCTTGCAAAACAAAAAGAAAAACTGAAAACTTTTCGTTCCAAAGAGTTGCTGTCTCAGGAATGCGTCTCCCAGGCGCAAATCAACGCCATCTTTACCCAATAGCTGAGGCCGCGTGCTTCGTCCGTACATTTGAAGTAGGAGGAGTCGGTGCCGGTCGACAATGAAAAGAAAGAAAAAAGAAAAGAAAAATAGTTTATGATGGAAATGTTTGAACTGGAGTAGAGTTCGTTAATTTCATAACTTGAATAATCTAGTTACAGGAAACGCGTGCAGTACTGGGAAGTGTTGATGTTCAGTAGGCAACACATTTAAATCTCTTTTTAAATATAAAGATGGTGAGCATACATATTTCATACAGTAGAAGTGTTTACGCCCAAATTAACTCCTTTTCAATCTTAGCTCCGCTCTACGCAATGCTAGGAGATTTTGTGAAAATGCTTGACGTGACGTGTGATGAGGAGAGGCATGGTTAAAAAAACTCAACTTTTTAATAGATCTCCGAATATTAAACAATGGGAGTAGAAGATTAGATTGGAAATTTTAAGTTGTTTCAAACTTCTGACGGGCATTATTTCTGGAGCGAGCAGCAGCCAGCATGAAACGATCTCATTGACCTTAACTCAGATTCGACACTTAAGTTCTCTCACTTTGAGTTGTTTTCACGATTTCGGCTTCTCAAAATTTACTGAAATACTGCGTGAATTAATTGCCTGATATAGTGCTGCATAAAATGAATGAAACATAGTTTTTCTACTGTGGACTTTTTCGAAATGGTTTCACCATAAATTGTACAATATAGTTTTTCGAAATTAAACTGAGCTTGCCCAGTTTTATGAGGAATACTAAAGATCTTACTTGAATATACATGTGTTAGTTATATTTAACTACTTTTCTCTCACATTCTTTTATATCCGTCATAAAAAATTTAATTTTGCAGGAATATGTGGATCCAGAATCCTCGTCGTCTGAAAAAAGGGAGGACACGAACAGACCTAATAGCAACCCACACTGGTTGGTCTCACACGACAGCGAATTGTCTGACCTCACCTATGTTCCTCTTGATGCCACGGTTTGTGCTTGTCCTAAGCTGGATGATAAATCATGGGCCCCATGCATGTAGGATTTTCATTTTTGTATGATGGCGAGAAAACAAAAAAAAATCCGTGAAACAGAAAAGGAGCGAAAAAAGCCATGGAATTGGGCTGAGAAAATGCGCCAGAACAACACGGTTTGATAGCGAAAAAATGAAATGTGGGTGAGAGACGAAACGGTTCTAGGCTGTAATTATATTTAACATTTTTAATTACATCTCATCACCGCATAATGTGATCGTACCTAAAAATTACTATTCTTTATCATGATGATCATTATTAAGATAGTAAATGGAATCATTTGAGTTTCAGGTGATGAAAGTCATCAACCCACGCAACGACCTGCTCCCTCTGGAGGCAGTCTGGACGCCCGCACCAGGCCTACCTCTCCGGTCCGCCTCGATTGGTTACTATCAACCTTATCATTCTGGTAACCACGAACCTACTGTTGCTGGTCTTTCCGCCACTACTCTCAACAGTCAGCACCAGACTTGTTCCAGCGGTGGTGGCAAAGGCAAGCTGTGTCTCACAGACGATCCTCTCATCGCTCGTAAGAGTAACTTGACCGGAGTACATTTGGCAACTACGGCTTTGAGGGCAAGTTTGTTTCCAGCTCCAGTTCCAAGATTAGTCATGCGTAAACTAGCCACTATTGTCCTCGTGCTTGACACTCGTTATTGTCCTGATTTTTTTTTTAATGTGCAAATATTTGGCCTCTGTTGACTACTAGTAGAGTTTACAAGATATGAATGTTTACAAACTCATGAGCAGGGAGCAAGGAATTTTATATCTAACATAAGTTTTTGAAAACTATGGAAGCAATATTTTTATAAAGTTTTCAGAAAATAATTTTTGAATTTATATTAAAACTTACGTTTAGAATATCTCTTCATAAAGGTGATATCTCTTAACCTCTCTGCAGATGAAGGAATTTACGGATTTCGTCTTCAACGAGACCCTAGGACGATTCTTTACGACTGGAGTTGTTGGAGAACTGCTAGAGATCATGCAGGATTTCATGAACTTCACGTACGATAAGTACAATGTGGCGTTCAAATATTATGCGTAGTATAGGGAGGTTTTTGTGGAGTAATAACATTGGTATAGAACTGAAAGAGAAAATTTGTGTTGTCATCGTCAATCTTTATGATTGAACAATTATCACGTTGATATTGAATCCCATTCTGCACTGCATCACGCTAGCTGCTTTAATATACGATAAGATAAAAATACATATAAGTAGGATAAACTCCTTACTTTTTTTTAAATTACTCTGCTATTTACTGTGTGCAAAAGCGAAATGCTTAATTGAAACAGCGGCGAAATTATTAGAATTTTTTCCGGACCGGCAGCTACTCGGTAGTCACGCCTCAGGACGGTCAGTTCGGGACCCTGCTGCCCAACGGGTCGTGGACCGGCATGGCGGGGGAGGTGATCGGGGGCCGGGCACAACTCATCCTCGCTTACTACGGCAGGACCCTCACGAGAGACCGAGATTTCTCCTTCACCTCGTCGATCTCCGGGTTCAGGTACTCACGACACGATGCGTGCACACTCCGTTCCTGCATAGAATACCTGGCATGTACTATGCAAGTTTATGAAAGTCAAATTGTATTCCTCAAAATTACGATTGGAAATCTTGTCTTACTCAACGTTCCTATTTGATCCTGAGTTCTAAAGCTTCTTGGAGGAAAGCAAGACTAATATCTTGCTTTAATTTACTGTGTAAAACAATGAATGCGTAGCACACGCTTTTCAACGTTGCCAGCAGATAGCAGGTGGTGCAACCAAAGTTTCAGACGCCCAGCAAGTATTCCATAATGAACCACAGCGACGGTGCACCGGATGACCCTGATATTGAAGTCTGCTTTAGGAATGTTGAGGTAATTACATTAGCAGAGCATATAGGATGAAGCTAGAAATCCGGAGCGAATGACACTTTAAATGATTTGCCTAAAACCCTCCAAGATGGGCATCTTCGGGTCCTAAAAGACACTGGATTGTAGCCCTTAACGTATCTTCACAAATACCAGCGCGTATTTGAAGTACATTTTACAATAGTGTCTTTCATCCCTCCCTCTGCTGACTTGTGATTCTTTTCAAGTCTTCCCGGTCGGGACACTCTGGGTCAAACTCGCTTTTGCTTGAAACGAGTTCAGGTTTCTTTACTGACGAGAATAGAGTTTTCATATGGTGGAGTCCAGTCAAAGGCTGTGGTGGTATTAAAAATGCGAATTCCTTGAGTCATTTTAAGTACCAACGCAAGCTGCACTCATTCCTCCAAGAGGCAAAATCAGCCCATTGAGGTAAGCTCCTTGTTGCAGCTCTTAAAGGCTGCCCCTTAATTAATGTTTTCTTATCTCGTTTCAGGTACAGGCTCTACGCAAAACGCCCTGGTGGGGCTGTGTACCAGTGGCAAGCGTACATGCGATCATTCGACAACGCTCTCTGGTGTTCCGTGATCTTCTCCTACTTCATACTGGCCGGTGCCTTTGCGTTTGCATCTCGCCTGAGTGTCGTTGATACTAGCACAGGAATAAACCGAAGTAAGAGGGAATTGAGAAAGTCTGATGTCGAAGTCTTCTCCAAGAGTGATGCTGGAACTACTTCCTCTTCATCCAGGATAACGATGGATGGAAGTCGAGGAGAGAGGCACGTGTCGTGTTATTCATCAAACTACAATGAAGAATTTGGAGCGACGTCGCATTATAGAGATGGAAATAGCTACCCCTCGACAGCGAAGAAAGATCCAATGTTATTTTACTTCAAACGTAAACAAGGAATTACTCTGGCTATGAGGCTTTGGCAATCCTGCTTTGTGACTTGGACAGCGTTCATGCAGCAAGGTATTCCGACCCAATTTTACGAGAAAAGGTCATTTAGCATTAACGTAGTCAAATTAGTCGTTTGAATACGTGCACCTTTATGCGCAAAAACCAGGAGCTGTGGTAGGACAGCATCTAACACATGTTTATGCCCTGGGCTTAAGGTCTTTCCTGATTTTTTCTTAATTTTTGAATTTTCATATTTCGCAAAATATGTCTCATTATACTTTGAAGCCAATTGCATACTTTGTAACGTTAGAATACAGAAATGCAAAATAGAGTGTAGAAACTGAGGGGAGTTTTTTAATTTAATGTATATTAGATGCTAGTTTAGCAGTCCAATAAAAACAATTGACCAATAGATCTATAGTTTGGAAAACGTAAGGAGACAAATATACAATTTAAGGGAATAGAAACATCTTCTCAATATGTATGTCTATTAAAATAGAGATTTCGAGCATCATTTCGTATGAAAAAGGTTTTAAATTTAATCATCTTGTTAAATACAGAATCGCAGGTTACTTAAAAGTATCTTAATCCATGACCATTTGATTTACCAGGTTAGGTTGGTTTTCTTTTGTGTGAACATGTCTTTTAGCATTGTAGGTACAAAAAAATACTTCGTTTTAATTATACAGATAATGAGATTTGCATAACTAATAATCTCTACTGTTATCGTGCATGAGTTTTAAGAAAGCACTTGACGTTATGATACATAAAAAAAATTGAATCGTAATCGAAAGCCCCCGAGATAGATAGTAAACCGTTATAATTCGGTAGAGCTAGTCAGGGTAAAAATTATATTAAAAAACGAATCAGTTTAGGAAAAACGAATAACTTTTTCGTGAATTCGTGGGATTTCAACTTGAGAACTCATCCATCAGTGTGGGGTGAGAGCTGTTAAATAATGCAATGGTAGCATCGAGTGAGTACAGGAGGCCTGGACTTGTGGCTAGGAATAGCCCACTCGCCTGGGTGACAGGATAATTGCGCGAGTAACATTACGCTGAGCAAATGAGATTATCAGCTTTCTGTTAAAGTATAAATTCTTATTGAATTGCAGAAATTAGCACGAGTTTCTAATTTTTATTCCACAGGCATAAGCAAAGAACGTAACACTTCATGCTGAAAGTCACTCATCAAAAAATATTGAACAGCGCTTCTGCGCGAAACGTCGTAAGTTTTCAAAAGGTTTTTGCTGCGAATCTTCACTAAATTTTTAAAGGGAAACGAGTTTGATTTCATGCAAGACTGCGATTTCAAAAAAGTCAGATTTTGATCCCATAGAGCACTTTTAATTTAGAGTGATCTGAATTTTCTACGTCTCTTAAACGTGCGTAATCGTCTTTCACTGATTGTACTGAAACTTCGCACGGGATACAAAAGGCATATCATGTCTCAAGGAGGCCAGGGAAGTCTGTAAAGCACCCCCCTCTGTAAAATAAACCTTTTTGCATAACATAAAAACAACTACGTTCTTGTTCAAGGGAAAATATCGGCGCTCTCATTACAATGCAAACACATTTATGGGCCGCAAACGAAATGAGAAAAGTCGCATGTCGTAACGTTAGTAGCCAATTTTATGTGTGTTATCTTCATGAGCGGTAAATATATTTGTACGAAAGGCAGAGTTTGTTATCAATGAAGAACTGACCAGCCTCAAAGCTATTTACTGTTGCTGTACCTCTCCAATAGGGTACCCACAACCCCCGCGGGGCGGCGCCCTCCGTGTGCTGTTCCTGCTGAACTACCTATTGGGGGTGCTGTTGCTCACGTCCTACTCCGCCATGCTGATCTCCTTCCTGACGGTGGTGGACTCGTCACTGCCCTTCAGCTCCCTGCAGTCGCTGGCTGACCACGGCCACTACAGGCTCGGAATATTAAATGCATCCATCGCCTCCGACCTCTTGCAGGTCCGCGGTTTGAGCAAATGGACTGCTAATTATTTTGTTTATGTCGCTCAGCCAGGGCATTCCTATGTGCCTATGGGAGTGAACGCTTCTCGCAATAACCTTCTCACATTGACAGATTGGCCCTTTTTTTTGCACAAGTCTATTAAGGTAAATAAAACAACCAATAATTTTTTATAAACTCCCGAACATGCCATATTTTGAGGTTTTAAAATTTTGTTTAATAAAATAAGTAGTTATAATAAAATAATAGGACGAGAGGGTATCCAAGTGAAACACAATATTCATCTTGATCAGAAATCCCGGCCATCCCCATCCAAGTCGAATGATGTTGGCTCGCAGTGAAATCTTGCACATGTTTTTTCAAAAGTGCCCCTGGTTTGATAGCCGCTAACTAAAGACTCACAGAGTCGACAATACGGAGAACATCTCCGACACAGTCCTGTAGAACGATTGTGCCAGCACCTTAAAAAAAGAACCTTTATTAATTCCAACACGTTTTACAGTGGAGTTTTCAATGCCTTGCAACTACTGGCATGGTGAGGGATGTGAGGAATGTGTGATTTAAACTTCCTTTTCCAAAGGAAGTACTACCTGGTTACGTGAAAAGGCCTCGCCTGAGTCGAGATTCGAACCCACGTCCTCTCGGTTACGAGGCCATCACGCTACCAGTACGCCATGGAGCCCAGAAAGCAATTTCAAGGCCTTTTTTTTAAGGCAATTTCAATGCCTCAGACGTTCCACCGAGGAATACCGTCGCCGAGGTAGACTCTCACGTTCAGGGTTTAAATGATTGAAATGATTATGAAACCTAAAGAATTTTTCAAAATCTGATTTCCGATGAAACGAAGTTTGGCGAAACGTTACTCACATTTTTTGGCTACAGACACTAAACCGTAAACATTCAATCGCAAATTAAAGCCATATTTAACCCCCTGTATGTATATAGATAGGATTTCCCTCCACGGTTTTTCATTTGAAGACAGCAGTTACGTTTAATTATCAGTCGATGAAATAATACATTTGACCAAAATGAGCATATTTAAGGGTCTGTCGGACTTCAAAACTACTCAGGTAGTTTTTCCATCCAATGCCTCGTCTTGAATTTTCAATGAAGACAATTCGAAACATCTAGTTGACCTGGCCGGTCAGTCCAAATTCGGCCAGCGCACGGATGGACACGCTTCGTTAACATTATTTTTGTCCTTTTTCTTCACGACTTCTGAGTGTCATGGTAAATTGAATATGCTTAGTGAAATCAATGTGAGTGGGTTTCGTGCACGCTTAAAGGAATTTCTATTATGCATTGCTCGATACGCTGTTCTATATTACAACGTCATAGTTAGGAACCGCTCATACTCAGTTACAACATATATTTAAGAATGAATTATTTTATGATATTTTATGATATTATCAATCAATAAATGTTTACGTTTTTACACTTCAATTGAAGTACTTCAATTGGAACTGGTATCCTAGGAACTAATATAACAAAATAAAACATCACTTTTTCAAACAGACTGAAAACTTGCAACACAGTCGATCCGTAGCTCAAGTTAGCATGACCTGGGATATGAAGATCCCTTATAATTTTAAATTTTTCTACTTGAACATTAACATCATAATGTAATTTACAAGAGCAAAGCATAGAAGTAGTATGTCAGAACCTAAATTAACTGAGATGGAGAAAATTGATAACTACTTTCAAATAATCTTTCATAAAATTGTATCATGCACCTACGAACACATTTTTTCCTCGCAAGTTAACCTATAATTTGGATAGAATACGCGTTGCTCATGATTTCATGCGCAGAATTGAATACCTGTCAAATAGATTCCTTCTCACCAGTCTCGAACATACGAGCCCCTCTATAACCGCCTCGTGAAGCCGTACCCGGACACCATCTCAAATAGTTACGAAGAGCTCCGACTTCGAGCACTCGACGATTACTTCTTCGCTTACATAGCCGTCGACATTTTAGAGCGTACGACCCACGAAGGCATTTGTGCAATAACGCACTCCAAAGTGGACATCACATACAACCACGGCTCCTTGGTCTTCAGGAAGGGGTCCCACTTCGTTCCTCTGTTCAACCACTAGTGAGTTGTTGTGTCTCACGGAGCTTTGTAAATGAGTTTGGGCTTCCTAGAAACCCAAGAATGGGCCACTCAACTCGTTCCTGTTGCCATTCTCTATTCTGTTCTATTCTTTTGAAGTATTGGGCAGCATTGAGGTAATCAACTTACTCATTCTTTCATGGAAACAATTTTGTGATGACCTGGTACACAAAATACGAGGAGTCCTTTTGTTATTCCTCATCGAGTCCCTTGGTTGACTTTGAAGATAATTTGGCTTAAGTCCTCTGTGACGTTCAGTCTGTGCGCAAATGAAAAAGTGTAATTCACCAGTAAAAGGTACAACGTTTTTCTTCCCTTTATTTTGAACACCGGTTCACCTAAATCACGATTCATAAATTTGATACTTTCGGTCAACAGGCAATCGTTGTGGCAAAGTTCACTAAATTTTACACTAGTTGATAATCCGAGTATGCTGTAAAACCGGACAGTATTTCAACAACCGTCTCCAATCCCTATAAGTCTGAGACGTCCGAAGAAGAGGTATTAGTTCTTTGTCAAAAGTTGAGCTCACTTTTTATTGTACTTTAGATGATAAACTGAAAACCAAGTCAGGAGGTGGCATCGAATATTGTCGTGAAAATGAACGTGTTGCTTCTCAAGTGTCGGACAACCAGCTATTACCTCAGATTCTAATGGACAAACTTCTCAAATGTACGACAACCAGCTATTACATCAGATTCTAATGGACGAACTTCTCAAATGTAGGACAACCAACTGTCACCTCAGATTTTAATGGACAAACACGAAGATTATACATACAATCCTTAGAATTGTACCGCCTTAATTTGAGAATGATCAAAGTCAGTTCGCTCCTTTCTCCGTTTCGTAGATTATATATTTCCGTTTCCATCATCTACCTTAATACGTAGTGTCGTCCCTTTTGTATCGCACGCACTCGACTTGCATCTCTGTAGTCATCCAGGATAATGAATGAATGGTCGGGACGTCCAGTTAAAGAATTAACGTTTATTTATCGCAGAGTTGAGCTTGCAAACCTCTTAGTTTTGTTTGTTCTGAGATCCGTTCAAAGCTCATCGCTTTAAACGGTTTGTGATCGTAGAGGTCCGATTGACAAACATTATGAATTTTACGAGCACGGCAGTGCAAATGAAAATATATTCTCTATATATATGTTGGTATACGTTTTATTTTGAAATGAAAGCTTTATCCTCGAAAGGAATTGATTAGATGCATACATATATAATCATTCATCTCCTCAAAAAGTCAACATTCATTTTTCCGGTGCCACAACTCACGATTTTTCATTCGTACGTCGGCCAGTATCCAAATTCTGCGCGAGTCAGGCGTGATCTACAAGCTTCAGCTGAAGTACTTCAAGCCGCACGTCTGCTCGCAGGAGTACGACATGCCCCTACGATTCAATCAGGTGAGACACCGC